>VDFB02232819.1:0-44155 GCA_007258455.2 Sequoia sempervirens
GTCCAAGAAAGAAGTTCAAATCACCAATCATAGACATCTCAAACTCCTTTTGCATATCTTCTGCAAATCTTTTGCACATACCCTCATTTTCTCTAAAGATAATATCATCAACATACACAACCACTATCAACATTTTTTTTCCTTCAACCTTGAAATAGAGATTACTATCTATGAAGCCTTTGTTGAACCCTTGTTGTGTCAAATACCTGTCCAACCTTGCATACCATGCTCTAGGAGCCTGTTTAAGTCCATATAGTGCCTTTTTCAACTTACATACCATGTCTTTTTTATCTGATAATTGAAATCCCTTCGGTTGTTCCATGTACACCTCTTCTTCCCATTCTCCATTCAGGAATGTAGAATTAACATCCATCTAATATACCTTGAAATCATTGTGAGCCAAAAATGCCAAAAACATCTGAATAGCCTCCATTCTTGCCATCAGGGAAGATGTCTCCTCAAAGTCTATTCCTTCAACCTATGAATAACCTTTGCATACAAGTCTTGCTTTGTTTCTCACTACTTCACCATTCTCATTCAACTTATTCTTGAACACCCACTTTGTACCAATTATGTTCTTGTTTACAGGTCTAGGAACCAATTCCCATGTCTAATTTTTCTCTATCTGTTGCAACTCCTCTTTCTTTTCTCTAACCTAGTTCTCATCTTTGCATGCTTCCCACACTTTTTTAGGTTCTATCTTGGAGAGTAAACATAGATTTACCTTAGCTGCCACCACTTTGCTTCTTGTCTTTACACCTTCACTTTTATATCCAATTATCTATTCTTTAGGATGATTTTTCTATGCATATTTTGGGGTCTTAGGAGCAGGTTCTAGTGCTTCTTCTTCCTTATTATCTTCTTGTACTTGTCCACAAATAGTTTCATCTGGTTCAACTTCACTTATTTCAACTAGTTTGTGCATATCTTCATCAACTTTTAGATTTGTACTTTCAACAATCTTTCTCAATCTTTTATTAGAGCATCTATAAGCTTTGCTATTAGTTGAATATCCAAGAAAAATACCTTCATCTCATATTGCATCAAAATTTCCAAGGTGGTCATCATCTCTTTTAATGCAACATCTGCTTCCAAACACCTTAAAGTACTTAAGAGTAGGAATCTTTCCAGTCCACAGTTCATAAGGAGTTTGTGCTATTACATCTGATCTGAACTCTGTTAAGAATATAAACAATAGTGTGGATTTATTCTCTCGAGTATACATCAGGTACATTTTCCTCTTTCATCATAGTCCTTGCAGCCTCTTGAATAGTCTGATTCTTCCTCTCAACAACTCCATTATGTTGAGGATTTCTAGGAGCAGAGAAATGTATCTTTATGCCATGCTCTTCACAAAATGTATTAAACTCACTAGAAGTGAATTCTCCACCTCCATCAGACCTTAAACATTTGATTCTCAGGTTCACTTCAATCTCTACCCTATCCTTGAACACTTTGAATCTATCTAGAGCTTGAGATTTCTCCCTAAGAAAAGTAACCCATGCTATTCTAGAATAATCATCAATCAACAACATAAAATACCTGTCACCATTAATAATTCTTGTTCTTTGTGGGACTACAGAGGTCTGTATGAATCAATTCCATAATTTTGGTATTTGGTTGTTATTTTCCTTTAAAACTACATCTTGTTTGTTTTCCCAATTGACAACTTCTGCAAATAGTATTGGTAGGCTTTGTGATTTTAGGCAGATCTCAGACAACTTCTCTTAAACTAATCCTAATCAGATTATCAAATTTTACATGTCCCATCCTCTGGTGCCATAGCCAACTTTCATTAACTTGAGATACAAGGCACTGACCATCAACACCCTTAAGCTAATAAATGTTTCCATATGTTCTTCTTCCTGCAGTAACCATAGTTCCAGACCCTTTTCTAATCTCACAAGTATTATCTTGAAACACAAGCTTAATCCTTTGCTACACATTTTTCCAACACTCAAAAGATTATGCCTTAATCCCTTAACATAATAGACATCATCAATACTGTGTTTTCCTAATTGTTCCTTTTCCAACAATCTTTGCACCAGAATCATCTCCAAACATGACTAATCCACCATCATACTTTTCAAGTTTAGTAAACTTACTTTTGTCTCCGGTCATATGATTTGAGATACCACTATCAATCACTTAATATTCTTCATATTGTCTAGCATGAAAAGCAGTAACTAGAGTACCGTCCATCTCATCCTTATTTTTTTCTGGACCACTTTCCCTCGCACATCTTCCATAATTAGTAGACATTGATTTATTCTCTAAGGCTAAAAACAAGAATTCATCATTATCACCCTCAAAATCAGATTCATCATTGAAAATTACAAAATATTCTCTAACATAGTACAATCTCTTGAACTTCTTATTCTTTGTATTTATTCTCTTTTCTCTTCTTTTTTATAGCTCTATTTGGACATCTTGAAGCATAGTGACCAATATTTCCACAACTAAAACATTTAAAAGGCAACATACCTTTTATCGATACCTTTCTTCAATTTCCTTGTAAAGTTTGCTTCCAACTCCTCTAAACCTTCACTATCTGGATCATCTTTTGTCTTAGTGGCTTTGAAGGTTGTTTTTGTTTTCTCCTTTTCTTTTCCAAATTTCCTCATTTCAAATGTGGTCAAGGTGCCAAATAGTTGTTCCTTAGTGAAATTCTTAGGATCATACACTTCCTCAATGACTGAGACTTTATCACTGTAACTCTCTGGTAGGGTCATCAAAATCTTCTCCATTACATCTTCAACTATCAGAATACCACCTTGATTTTTGACTTCATTTACTGCAATATCAACCCTCTAAAAATAGCTTGCAATATCTTCACCTTCTTCCATTTTCAAGTTCTCATATTTGCGCTTAGTTGTTAGCTTCTTTGACAATTTGACTCTATCATTTCCTTCATAGATATCTTCCAACTTTTTCCAAACTTCATAAGCAGTGCCCAAAGAAATAAATTTTGTCTGCCCAGTCTTAGATAAAGCACTATAGATTTCATACCTTGCTTTTTCATTTTCCTCATAGGCAGAAATCTCATTTGTAGAAGAAGGACCACTTTCTGATGCAACAATTTTTTTCTCAACAGTTTAAGTCTTGTAACCAAGAGAGATCAAGTAACCTCTCATTTTCACTTTCTAGTCACTGTAGTCAAATCTATCAAACACTGGGATTGACAATTTGTGCACCATCGTATCTACCTCAAGCGGTTAAGCATTTCTCCAAGGAACCAATGATTTGACACCAATTGTTGAAATGCACAAGACAACTGAGAGGGGGCTGAATCATTTGTCACCAATCACATCCACAAATCTCAAACAATCATTAAATCCACATCCACTTTAATCTATTATTAAGTATGAGCATGAAGTACAAATAATAGAAAGCATTATTAACACAAGAAACACCATATTTACATGGCAAACCCAATAAGGGAAAAACCGTGAGGATTAACTCACAATATAAAGTAATAGAAAAAACTAATTACAAAGAAGCTCATTGCCAAAGGGCTCACTGCCCAAGAAGTAGGCTCACTACCTATAGATAGGACTCACTGTCCAATAGGGAGGCTCACTGCCTATAGATACAAAAGATAACAGAAAATCCACCACAAAAAATTACACACATTTGTAGCCTTGATCAAAGAATTGTAGACACCATCAACTCACTATTTTCCAGAGCCTAACACATTAAAGCACTGCTTCCTTAACTCACTTTCACAAACTTCTTGCTTCTCACACTTGTGGCATCTTTGATACATACAATCCATAACATCTCGACTTTTATTTATACCATCTTCAACCTTAGAAACTTTCTCCAAGTTCAGCTACACACATTTCATATTATAAATTCAAATTAGGTTGGAAACTCAACATTCCCATGGTAGAAGAGAATGAGAGTGGACCAAACTAACACTTAACCAAGACCCAAGACAACATCTCAGATCAATCACACGCTTCCTTAATTGATACTTATCTTTTGCATGACGTGTAGACACTAGGTCAGCCAAACCTAATGAAAATACAAATGAACTTTGAAGTAAACGTTTCCACAACAAGAAGATAACATGCGGACCACATAACATGCTTCATCATACACTGGAACACATCTCAGATGCCTTGAAATTCATTCACAGCAAATACAACAACTTTCCATCAATCCATCCAGACTGTATAGACACACACAATAATTTTGAACCTATTCTTCTGGAGCACCAAACCACAAACACCTTTTAAATAATATAGATAATACCATTACAAGTCTTCTTCCAAATCTGCAAGAGCAGAAACAACCCAATGGAGGACTACAAAGAAAATCAGACAAACAAATTTACTAGACCAATTCACAAACTGGTGAACACAAATTTCACTCTTCATCAAACTAGAAGCTCTAATATAGGATATATCACCCAAGGATTCCCTTAAATAGCTCTTAAAATCCACACAAGCATATGATCAACATAGAAGAAATGCAGAGCACAAACTGGAGCACATTCTGAACACACACACACAATTTTGTCTTGAGTATTTCTCAAAAGCACTTGGTAACTCATCATATCAACACACTTGCAACATCATAGAGATAGCTCCATGTTCTCACAACATCTCTATAGTATTTCAACTATACATGCACAACTTGCAATCACTTGTTTCCTTTCTTTGCAACAACCTATACTGTGTTGATATCAATGACAACACCACCATATTCATTCATACTTGCAACAATGTGTTCATCTTATTTCATGTTTATGATTGTATGGATGCATATGATGTGATATGATATTATTATATGTTATCATGTATGGATGCACTTTATTTATGCATATGTGATATGTGGTGATATGCGATGTAATGATATGGAATGGATGCAATGTTGTATTTTATTTCATTATATTTTCATGATATGTCATGAGATGGATGATATGCTATACAAATGTTATGGATGCATTTATTTTTGCGTATATTCTATGCAATTTATGATGATGATGATGCATATATATGTATGGATGCAAATGTTTTATGGTGATGATATGATAATGTAATGTATGTGGATGAGATGTGTGCAATGATTTAATATGCTTAGAATAACAAATCTATATTATTTGTCATGACTTAAATGATAATGCAGGATGTATGTTTTATGATATGCTATGGTATGCAATGATTATGCTATGCTGATGCAAGATGTATATATGTTGATGATTTTTGGATGCAGGATGGATGAATTGATGATTTTTTTGTTGACTGTCATGATACTAGGTTAGCATGGAGAGAAGATAGAATAAATAAGATGAATGACCATTAATTTTTATGATTGCTTCAAGAGATCCAACAAGTCTATGATCCACTAATACTTTATTAGAGATGGTGATGAGAAATGCATGATGATGATTTTTTCATATCTCGAGATTGGGATTTTCCATCATTTCTTATTGTTTGATATAACACATAGACATGATGCATGAAGGTATTGATAACCAAGACGACGTTGTATCTAGTGTAATGGACTTTGACTCTGCAAAAAAATAGGATAGTTCTTGTTCACACCTTGACATACAAAAACCTCATTAGAATGTAAGTTAGAATCCTAGAATATATTGGACCAAAGCATACGTAAGAGTCAACAATGTACTCCAAACAACCTTCCTACACTCAACTAAGCAAGTATATTCCAATATTATTTTACAAGAATACCCACAAGCACAGCAAATGAAAGATAATGATCGATGCCCAGTTCCTTTCTCTCTAAATATTTTTAGATAGACATCATCGAGAGGTCCTTGGAATGGTCATTAAGATAAATCATAAGAAAATATCAAAGACAAATAGTCAGTGTTATCTATATCTCTTGCCAGTTTATTTTAGCTAAGGTGATGTCTGATACCGATGTCCATCGCAGGAAGGATACATCCTAGGACATGTTGATAAGATGGTTTGATGTAGGATGATGATGCTAATGATAAGCCATTGATATAAAATTCACTAACACATTCACATATGATTTATAATTTAAATTTTGACACTTAAGTTCTCACTTTACGACTTTCTACACTTACTTTCTATATGTTTTTCCAAAGGTTGAAGATGGTGATCGATTTATTATGGATGAAAGTTTATTGCAGGTTAAAGCGAGATGGGATGGGTGGTTTTTGATTTTCTGGAATATTTCAATGTTTTTGGTATTTTAAAATGTTTTGAGGTTGTTTCTGATCTTTTCAAAAGTTTATGTGAATGTTTTGGTTTTTAGTTATTTGAGGTTGTTTAGAGTTTTTCAAGGATTTTATAGGATTTTTAGGTCTTTTGAATGTTTTCTAAGTGTTTTTGTATTTTATGAGTTTTCAAATGGTTTTGGGACTTTCTATTATTTGAATGTTTAAGGTTTTCAATATTTGAATGTTCAAGGTTTTTCAAAGATTTTACAAATGTTTAGGGATTTTCTCAGTATTGACCAAGAACCTAACTTAAAAGACCTATCCTAGGGGCCTTGGGGGTTGATCAAAGATAAGCCTTGCCTACATTATACACGTAGAGACCATGTAGTTCGACTGACATTACTTATTGAAAATGAAGATATGAACAGTTGAGGGATGCTAGTTTATTATGATGAACTCCTAAAGACTAACCTATGGTGTCCCAGGGGCACATCAGTGATGGCGTTGCCTACATTCAAGCTTGAAGACTCATAGTTTGACATGGTGTTGTTTTTGGATTTTTGATGTTCAACACTTTTGGGGTTTTTGACATGTTTTGAATGTTTTGGATTTTGACTTTACAATTTTTTGAATGTTTTTGGATTTTATTTGTACATGATTTTGCATGTTTTTGGATTTTCGACTATACAAGATTTGGATGTTTTTGGATTTTGATGAATTTTTATGAATGCTTTTGGGATTTTTGATAACCGTTAAGATATATAAGAACCTGATATGATTCATAGCGAATTACCCCCAATGTGATATGTGATAGACTACTTTGATATAGGCAGGACAAACTGACCTTTGGAATATGCCAAGTAGTACTAAGGGGATATGATACTTCTCAATATCAAGCTATGAGATGGATCAAGATGGGGTGATGGATGGAATGGGATGAATGATGCGATGAATGGAGGGTGATGCAAAGAAAGATAGGATAAAGAAATAAAGAATAGATGGAGGTGCTTTATTTATGCAAGGCGCCTGTTTGCTAGGTTTTCACCAATGCACTTGCCCAAAGTGCCACCGAAGTGGTTTTCACTAGAGGATGATTTTTTTTCTTTATTTTTTTCAATCCCTTTTCTCATTTTTATTGGATTTTGATCATTTTTATTTTTTTTGTATTTTTTGATTTATACCCTTCAAGGCTAGGCATAAATTTTTTTTAAGATGCAAGCTATTGGTTGGTTCTTACAAAGGTTCACCTTTAGGTGTTGACAATTGGTATTATCCTAATCCATGACTTGTTGTGATGACAAAGGGACCCAACCAATTAGGCTCAAATGTTCCCTTGATGTCCTAATCTGGAAGATTTTTCTAATTTTGTTTTAGGACAAGATCCCCTACCTGGAAAGACTAACATTTTATTTTATTATTATAGCTCTATTTCATTCAGATTTGATATACTTGCAAGCGATTAAGAGTGTCAAGACGATGCTCATTTAGGAATTCTAGCTCATTCGGCCAAGATACTCTATATTCTTCATCACTAATTAAGTTCTCTAGTGACACTCACAATGATGGGAGCTCAACCTCAATAGGAATGATAGCTTCTGATCCATAGACTAGGGAGAAAGGGGTTACACTTCTTGGCGTGCAAATATTGGTTTGATAAGCCCAAAGAGTGGGATTTAGTTGTAGATTCCAGTCACAACCAGCTTCATTGACCATTTTCTTTAGAATCTTTAGAAGGGTCTTGTTTGTAGCCTCAACTTGACCATTTCCCTGGGGATAATACGAGGTAGAGAATCGATGTTGGATATTGAATCTTTGATATAGCTCTTTCCCATCTTGATTCTTAAAGGGGGTTCCATTATCTGAGATGAGGGTTTGTGGAACACCATAATGGTAGATTAGGTAGTTCAGGATAAACTTGGAAATTTTCTTCCTCATTATGTAGGTCATAGGAATGGCTTCAACCCACTTGGTAAAGTACTTAGTGGCTATTATGATAAACTTATGGCCATTGGATGAGGTTGGAGTGATTTTTCCTATGAGGTCAACTCCCCACTACGAAAAAGGCCAAAGTGTGATCATTGGTTGCAATTCTTGAGCTGGAGCATGAATCAGATCTCCATGTTGTTGGCTCTGGACACACTTCTGCACATACTAATGAGCTTCCCTTTCCATGGTTAGCCAATAGTACCCTGTCCTCAACAGTTTCTTCGCTAAATTCATACCACTAGAATGGGAACCACATATGCCATTATGTACTTTTGTTAAAGAAGTTAAGGCTTCCTCTTGGTTAAGACATCATAGTAATGTTTCATCAATGCTTTGGTGGTAAAGGGTATCACCTAGGATCATGAATCAAGATGCCATTTTAACAAAGGTATTTTTAAGGTTCGAGGTGATATCATATGGGAGGGGTCCTCTACTTAGGTATGTAAATATGTCATGATACCATGGGGATCTAGGACCAACAATGACACACACGAATTTAGAATTAGAGATTTTGAAATTTGGTAAGAGAATTTTTTCTACCAAGAATTTGCACTACAGGATGTTGTTCGGCATGTCTAGCAATGATCCAATTGTTGCCATTGCATCTGCTGCTTGGTTGTTCATGCGAGGAATCTTCTAAAAAGTTATATCCATGAAAATATCCTTGATACTTTCCACCATATTTTTGTAAGGAGTGAGCTTATCATCTTTAGTTTGATAGTCATCATTGACTTGGTTGATAACCAACTATGAGTCTCCATAGACTTTCATCTCTTGTATCTGCGATTGAACCGCTATCCTTAGACCTATGATTAGGGCTTCATACTCAACAATGTTATTAATACAAGGTAACAATAGCCAGTATGACTTTGGAATGCAATCACCTTGAGGGATGATGAAAAGATACCTGCTCCTAATCCATGTTGGGTGACGATCCATCAAACTACATCATCCACTAAGATGTGAGATTGATTAGGAACACTTATTCATCAGGGAATTCATATTGAGCTCTCTGTATAAATAGGTGTCTCTACTAGTTGGTCTATGATCACTTGTCCTTTGATTGCCTTGCACTCCACATACTCTATGTCAAACTTTGTTAAGATCATTACCCATTTGGCCATTCGCCCTATGAGAGTTGCTTTGGATAACAGGTGTTATTAGATAGTATTTAATTTGTTGGAAATATTTATCACACTTCTCATCCCACTTTTAATTTATTCCTTTATGGAGAAGATGCAAAAAGGGGTGGATTTTATCTGATAGTTGCACTATGAACCTCTTAATGGATTGCAATATTCCATGTAACCCTCTCATTTGCTTTAGTGTTTGCGGTGGTTCCATGTCGAGGATGGATTTAACCTTTGTTGGATCAATTTCTATCCCTCTTTGTGAGATGATAAATCCAAGAAGTTTCCCTAATGTGACCCCGAAGATACACTTTTTTGGATTCAATCGTACCTTGTATTCTTCAAGTCTGTCAAAGATGGGTCCTAAGACTTGTATGTGCTCACATATTTTCTTTGATTTTTCCAAAATATTGTCCACATATTCTTCAACTATTTTATGGATCATTTCATCAAATATTAGGGTCATTTCTCTCTAATAAGTTTCTCCTACATTCTTTAACCCAAGTAGCATCACGTTCCAACAATAGGTTCCCCATGGACAAGTGAATGTAGTTTTGTGTTGATCCTCCTTGGCGATCATGATTTGATTGTAACCTAGAAAACCATCCATGCATGACAACATTTCATGCCTTGTTGTTAAGTATACAATGAGGTTGATATTAGGAAGAGGAAAATCATCCTTCGGGCATGCCTTATTTAAGTCCCTAAAACCAGTGTAGATTCTAATGCCCCCAGTGGGTTTTGAGACTGGTACCAAGTTTGAAACAAACTTAGGATAATCTATCGGTCAAATGAATCCAACATCGAGAAGCTTTTGTAATTCTAGTTTCACTAAAAGTGCTATATGAGGGTCCATCTTCTTTAATTTTTTCTTGACTGGCTTGGCTTCAAGATAGACTACTAAGTGATGCACAACTACTTCTAGATTAAGCCCTGACATATCTATGTATGACCATGCAAAGGTAGCTCTTTGATCCTTCAGGAATGTTTCTAGGTTCTTTTGTTCTCCATCCAACAAAGATTCAACATAGAAGGTGATCTTAGGTGCTTCTTTTGTTCACACATTAATCGGAGTGGCCTTTTCTGCTAGTACTGCTGACTTTTCTGGATGCATTGCACTAAGGGGGAGATTGAATACCTTATCCTGGGGAACCTCATAGAGGTTTTCAACTTCATATGCATCCTTTTTTTTTTTCTATTTTAGGATTAGAGTGTGCCACAGTGTGGTTTTCACTCAAGGATCTGCATGTTAGTTGCATTTCACCAAATGTGTGACTAAAGATTCAATCATCTCCCCATAGTATGCCCCTATGTTGAGCTCTATGTCAAAACCTACTTTGTGATCTTCCCATGGTAATTTTTCGTGAAGTCCCATGAATTCTAATATGGCTTCATCATTTTTGAATAAATCTAGAATTGGTGATCCTTGTTGGTCCATGTCAATGAGTTGGGGGTATACTAGGAGAATTTCAGCTGGTTAATTGCTTAGAGCAAAGGATGTGAGGGATTTATTCTCAAATAGTTCAACAAAATCTAGGGGGAATTCATCTAAGGTCATATCGTGTGATTTAGGTAACCAAGAGGAATCCTCAGCTCGTTTAGTGGAAGTATCTTTGACGATAAGGGTGACCTTTCTAGCAGTACAACCTAGGCTAAGATTCTTTAGTCATTTCTCAAGAACGATGGGTTCTAGTAAACCATCATCATTCTATCCTAGCTTCTTGTTCTTATTATATCCAATTCCCTTCATTAGCTACAAGCCTTTGTTATTATCTTCCATGGGAAGAGCAGGGACAGGTCATTCATCTTGATAAATGAGTTTAGAGATATTATCCTCATTGACATCTTCTCGATTCAAATCCCCCACTTGGTGAAGGTTGTAGCTTCCATATTGATTATTTTAAGCTCTTTGTTGCTAGATGTGGGTTTCCCATGAGATTGAGGAGAAATAGGTAAGTCTCCTAAGACAAAGGTGTTATTCATTAGCTTATAGTTCCCACAACCATCATCCTAGATCACTGCTTTGATATAAGATATGTTCTACATAATGAGTGCTTTTGTTTTATAGGTAGATGCAAGGGATGACAAGTCAACAAATGAGGTAGAAGGTGTAGGCCCTTCATCATTCTTGGGTACTTCAGGATAGAAATTGGCCTCAATATTTTTGTAGTAGTAAAAAGGCTTAGGATCTCCATGGATGGTAATCTCTTTTCCCTCGAAAGGAAACTTCACACATTGATGATAAGTCAAGGCTACAAATTTTATTGCATGGATCCACAGTCGACCAAGCAAGATGTTATAGGGAAGTGTAAGGTAGGGGGACCTCCACATGCAAGGCCCCAGGTCACAGAGGGCTAAGATGCAGAAGGCTTCCCTAACTTACCTTAGCTAAGTAGGATGTTTAGGGTATGAGGAAGAGAATGATGAGGACAATAGAGTCCTACAACCACTCTGCAATCCCAAGATTTGAAATGAGGCTAGGCAAGTTGGTTTTCAAGCTCAACACTGTATCTCAGATAGGTCTTTGTCAAAGGATGAGAGCGCAGTTTTAGGATGATAACACGGTGCATTGGCGTCTCTCAGGTGCGTTGGCATCTGTACAACTAGAGGACCAAAAGTACAATGTGAAATTAATAGAAAAAAAGCTAGCAGCCTAGCTAGCAACTTCTAAGAGAGAAAAATAACACTATGAAATACGATAAATATAAACGAAGTTGATAAAGTATACCAAAGCTAGGGTGACGAAGATGATTTCATAGAAGATCTTATTCACTAGCTAGCTTCACAAAGCATGCACACCTACACACTGAAAGAGAGGAAAATGTTGGGTGGCTTTATAGGGTCTTGCCTCAGTCAGACCCCCATTTAGGTGTTTCCACCTCCACAGATAGCCAAGGAAACGAGATAAAGAAATGATGTAGTGAAGAGCACAAAAGCACTACAAAACAATAAAGTGCTAACTCAACCAAGTGATAGAAGGAAAGAAATGGAAGCTTACCACCTCCACTAAGAGCACTCAAGGATACTTGGGGGAGAAAATGATAGTACTTGAGCCTCTGCTACAATGGTGTTTCATTCCCAACTTGCTCTACCAAAGTGATGGAGTGTTGTGTTTGCTGCAATAAGGTGCAAGTATGTTGCTTGAGAGCTTGAAAAGAGTGTGAGAATGAGTGCTTGAATTGTGTAATGGATCAACTGAATTCTAAGAGGATTGGAATGCTTGTTCAAGGAGTGAATTTGAAGAGAGGAATGAAAGAAATGGCCATATTTAGGTCGGTCAACCGAAGGGGGTATTACAACTTGACTCCCAATGAGAAGTGTAAGGCCTCTACAGGTTCAGCCATAGGAATCTACCAAGGACATAAGCATGCCACGTGGGCATCCCCAATAGAAACACCTCCACCCATGCTCAAAATAGGCACCAAGTGGGATGCAAGCAGTGGGTTTAGGTGGAATTAAGCCTTCGAACTTGGTTTTCTAAAGTGGAAAGAGGAAAAAAGGGGAATTTACACATGGGGTACAAATTCACTCCTATACATTTTTCCCCCACTTTAGCGAGCACGAATACTAATGAGTGCTCGATAAAGTATATCAACAAGGGAGTAAGGTTAGAGATGTATACTTGAACCATCAATGAAGCAGATCATGATCTAGCATACCTGAAGGTGCAAGACAAGCAAAGGAATCCATACTCATAGCTGCTCAAAACTATGAAGTTGAAGAAGGAAAGTGCCTTATAGGTTCTTGGTCCTGTAAGAAAGGTGTCCCCCAAAAACTCTAGCATGGAGCATACCCCGTGAAGCAAGTGCCTTACATGCTCTCAGTCCTGCAAGGAAGGTGTCCCCCAAAAACTCTAGCATGGAGGAGACCCAAAGGAAGCACCCTACAAACTCTCAATCTTGTAGGGAAGGTACTCTCTAGGGACTCAAGCATGAAGAATACCCAAGGAAGTTCCCTACAAGCTCTTAATCCTATGGGGAAGGTAACCCCCAAAATCTCTTGCATGGAGGAAACCCAAGAAAGCACCCTGCAGGCTCTCACTCCTAAAAGGGAGCCACCCCCAAGTTCCCTTGCATGGAGGGAGCTCAAAGGAAGCACCATACAAGCTCTCAATCCTATAGGGAGGTATCCCCCAAGATCTCTCTCATGGAGGAAACCTGAGAAAGTGGATTCTATAGAGTTGGGAAAAGGCCATGTAGGCGAGTAAGCAGAAAGTCACGCAGACCGTCAACAGTTTTGAAAACTTTCGAAGGGCCCCCTTGGGAACTCATCATGAAGAGAGGGTCCACTCAAGGGATGCACAGTTCAGAAGTAGAAGTCCTTTTTCTCAAATTGATCCTTCATCAAGGGATCCTTTTGAAAGATGTTCACTTCATCAAGGAATTAGAAAGGAAGAATAATCCCCACACGAGGGGAAGGTTATTGTTGTTGCCACTTCAGAGGAAGATTTTTCGAGTCCTTTCTTTGTGAACCCCTAATGAAGGAAACACATTCTGTTAGGGTTCCAAGTTGAAAATACAATTTTGAAGAAATTTTTGTGAGAATTTTTGAGAAAAGATTCATTGGCCATGAATGAATTTTCTAAAAATTGAAATGTTAAAAGAAATTTGTCACACATGTGAGGGATAACTCAAGCAAAGAAAAGAGAAAGAAAAAGAGAAAGAAAAAGGGAGAAAAATACAAACAAAGGGCATAGGGGGATCTAGTTTAGTGGGGTCAAATCTGTCTGAGCTCATATAATAATAGGTAATCATAGTGCAAGGCGAAAGATCATCAATCCCCAACCAGATCAAGAAGAATGCATGAAAAACAAAGTAAAAAAAAAATTGGGTTAACATGGAAGGGAAGCCTAAATGCCCCCAACACTTTGCATCGTCCCCAATTTAGAAAAAATCAAGCACAAACATGGAAAAATGATGATACAAATAGAAGAAGGTTTACGAAACAAAAACTATGCCTATATCCAAGCACCAATAGGGGTGACAAGGGCCATCAAGGCACACATAGCACGAGTATGGGGGAACACATCACAAAGCACTCACATACACACACAAGATCAAGAAGAGGCCTCCTAACATTGATCATCCAAGAGGTCATCTGCTTCCCACTCTAGATCATTGTAGGGGGAAGGAGGACAAGCCTACAGTGGTGGGATGTTAAGAGGAGGAGCGTCTAAGCCTCCCACAATAAGGGCTAAGGAAGAGGGCCCCTTGAGGTCCTCTCCATCAAGTTCTTGTGGAGTCAAGGTCAACAATTTTGCGAAGATTGCTAACAAGGCGGAAACTTCATCCACAGAGTTAAACATGCACCCGACAGGAGTGTCATGTCTAACTTCAATGGATGGGGCATGCTAAGCCTAAGATTCACCGTTGGGCTTACCGAGTGACTTGGGAGCACTGACGAACTCAGGAGAAGCCAGGACTAGTTCTGTCACTAGGAAAGAACAAGTCAGCACAGGACTACCTTGTGAAGAAGGTGGGATCCTCTTATGTCCTTCATTGCTGGAAGGACCACTCTCTACCCCTTTCTTCATTGGAGGAGATGAACTCCACATAGATGAGGCTAGAGGTACAGAGGAAGAGGAGGAGAGAACTGCATTGGATAGGACCAAGGTATTAACCATATCCATGGGCTTTGGGAAAGGCTAGATATCCGAAACGGATATCAACAAAGGTGGCTCCACAGAAGGAGCAATGAACACCTGTACCCCCTTGGGGTTAGGTGTATTTGCACTTGCTGCAGAAGCTAGAAGCAACGCATAACCAGACTGGAGAAAAATAGAAGGGAAGAGGATGATATTGTAGGAGGCCCTGAAGTAGAGGTGGTCATCTCTTCCTCCCTCCTTTGTGAGGTGGCTTGTTCAGCTAAAAGGGCCTTTCACTAATGCTTGTGCTCACATGCAAGGAAGTTTCTTTGGCTCTTGGAGATGGAGGCTGAAGGCTACAAAGGAGAAAAAGGCTCCTGCTCAACCATAAGAATGTCCACTACAGTCGTTCCCGGTAGAGGAACAGGTTCCTGAATGGGAGCAGGAGGAACAGGTTGAAAAGCAACAGGAGTCAGATCAAGAACCTCGGTATTGGGCCTCTTCCTGCTCACTACCTTAGGAGTAGGAGCAATAGGAGGCCTTGGATCGAATTCCTTTCGGTAACCTTTCTTTATGTCATATAAATAGTACCAATGTCCAAGGTATTCATTAGGGAGATCTGTGATCCTGAGCTTGGACCTATGCCAAGGAGGAATCATCAGACTTAGCAAATAGCCACTGGGCCTACTCATCCAGTACTCCTCCCAGGAAAGGGGAGAGGACGAGGCAATCCAGGGAAAAGTCACCTTCTCTTTTCCTTTACAAGAAGGAGAGGGAGTTTGTGTGGACTTCTCCTCTTTCTTCGGAGAAGGGGGAGCAGTCGGTATGACCTTTGCCTTCTCTCAGGAGGAGGAGGCGACTGACTGCTGCATCATAAGAAGGGTTAGTTTCGGTTGTCCCTTGCCCCCAGTCTTATACTTTACATAATTCTTGTAAAGTAGGTCTGCTCTTGGAGGAAGCGGACCAACTGGGGAGGGCCAAAAGTGATCTAGCTGATATCCACCATGGGACACTAGAGGTTGATATCCAGTGTCATGCACTACATGCATGACACCTTCATGGGAAAACTTTAAACACTTTTGAATAACAGAGGCAATCCCATTCATGGAAGCTAGCCAAGGGATTCCTAGCTTCACCTTGAACAAATCCAACTCTGGGATAACATCAAAAACCATGTCAACAGCCTTGGGTCCAACCAGGACAAACAAGGTTATCGAGTCATAAGGTTATTGACGAAGGTGTAAAATCCTGGTGAATCTTGTATACTTCCTAATAAAAATATTAATTTTAGTGGCAAATTTTTTCGCTTTTTGTGAAAAAAATAATGTCCATTGGAAAATATTTTCTAATCTCTAGAAGTTTGTGGAAAATCTTGGCGAAATGCAAATTTTTTAAAACCACTAAATTTTTTCCATTAGCGATTAAAATCTATTTTCAAAGCAATAAAATATTTTAATTAGCGAATTAAACCTATTTTCAAATGATTAAGAAAAAAACATTGGTGAATTAAACATAATATTAAACTAATAAAAAAATGCATCAAACTAAAGATTATTTGTCTCATTGTTTTCAGCAACCATCCAAAAATCACCTGCAGCTATAACAGTCTTTTCAAAAAAGCATCTTACCATGCTTCATAACAGAAAAAGTAACCCTGCCCAACTAAAACCAGTTCACAACTATCTATATCTACCTTACATATTTCAACAAGCCAAAAATTTAGTACTAGTCTTGCGTTAATTCTACAAAAACCTTACAAAAACTACCAATTCAACTAGTGCTACCCATTTCATAACCAACTTTCCTTGTTGCTTTTCCTTTCATCTTTCACTTCCTTGCATTATGTCCTTTTGCTTTCATACACTTTTCCTCTGCTTTCACCTGTGCTTCCATGCGCTTTTCCTCCACTTTCACCTGTGCTATAATTGCTTCCACCTTCATCAGCTCTATAAAGAGCTTCAATGCTTTCCAACCTAACCTTGCTTCTTCCCTGCATCAATTTTTAATCTCATCCTCTAGCCAACACACAAAAGGGATGCATCCTTCTACCCCTTCTAGTTCCACATTTCCAAATCCTTCCTAGATGTCGAAACCTTCACCTGGAACTGCCTATTCAAGTATTGATTCTAATCCTTCCAATAAATCTCAATGCACAATCATCTCCATCACTTCTCTCAATGTGCTTGTCGATTCCCCCAAGTCCAAACCCCATGCTATAATCAAGGAGTATACGTCTATGTTAGTTATGTATCTATGCCTAAGATTTCCAAAGGATTTCCCCAAAATCATCCGCACACTTTGTACCAACCTCCCATCAGTGAATAAAAACATACCCATTAATCTTTTGTCAAAAGTTTCACCATAAAATGGGTTTAATTGCCTCCTCGAATGTAGAGTGAATTTGGCCTCCATTTGAAAACTGCTATAGCTACACTGCCACCACCACCACTCTTTTAGACTTTTTGTGTTCCTTCTTCTCCACACCAAACTCTATTATTAACTTCACTAATCGAGGGCCAAGAGGTAAAAATTTTTGAAACTCCGCACGTATTGATCTTAATTACCCATTGATCCTCCAGTCATGTCCACTAGCTAAAATTTTCCCGCAATATTCACTTCATAAATGCACCATCCTTGCCACCTTTCCTATCTTAATTCACCAAAGTCAGGGTTTTGGTGCTTTTCTTAACCTTAGTTGCCACCTTTCCTATCTTAATTCACCAAAGTCGAGGTTTTGGTGCTATTCCTAACCTTGTTGCAAGTCTTTCTTGGTCATCTTTGTAGTCGGTGGGTCAGAGGTTTCAAAAACTTTGAAACTTCAAACTTTGGTTCTAAGGTTCCAAATTACATCAACCGTGCAACATTATGGACCATGACCGTTCGATGAATTTTCGATGGACGGTTGTAGTTGCATTCTGTAAGTATATCTCTCAAGCACTAGATTTGTGAATTGAAACCTCTAGAATTACACTAGAATGGTTAAATATTTTACCATTTAAATATTGGTGCTCTTGTTTACCATTTAGTATTGCCTAAGTTAGACCAAAATATTTTATGACAAAGCCTTAAATCTTAACTTTTTAATCCTAAGGGTCAAATCTCCTCAACCTAGCATGTCCCCATTTTAAATTATGCATGTGCATAAAGTTTGTTTTAAAAGAAGGATTGTTCGATGAATTTTTGATGGACGGCTATAGTTGCATTCTGGAAGTAAATCCTTGAAATACTAGACTTGCAAATTGAAGCCTCTAGAATAACACTAGAACCGTTGGATTTTCAAAAATCAATGGTTGAGATTTTATTAATTATTTAGATCTGTTGGACATCATGCTCTTGTAACCTTGTTTACCATTTAATAATGCATAAGTCAGACCAAAATAATTTATGAAAAATCCTTAAATCTTAACTCTTTAATCCTGAGGGTCGAGTCTCATCAACCTAGCAATGTCCCCATTTTAAATTATGCATGTGCATAAAGTTTGTCTTAAAAGAGGGACCATTCGGTGAATTTTTGATGGACGGCTATAGATGCATTCCAAAAGTAAATCCTTGGAGGAAGGTTTTGGGTGATTCACTTTTCTTCGCTGGTGTTAATTTGTTAAATTCAATTCATGTTCTACTCAAACAACCAGTTGATGGCCTCAGCGAATGTTACAAAAAAAAATAGTAATGAATTGTGTGACATGTGGCGTGTCTATATTTTATTGTACAGTGTAACGGTTCTAAGGTTCTTGTAATATGTACTTTGTGACTAGTTTTTTTGTCATAGTTAGCGACTTTTTGGCCATTCTGCTTATGTACTATGTACTTCAGTCTTTGGCAATAGCTACTTAAACTAAAATTATTTTCGTGGCTCCATTCTTGTAAATCCCTTTTGCTTTGATCAATATAAAAATGTTAAATGTGGCTTTTAAAACTAATAGTAATTATCAACATATAGTTTTGATCATAACTGAACAAAATTTATTGTGAATTATTAGGACATTGATAATGATTAAGGTAAAACAACACATTTAATTCTCTCTTTTCAATGTGTTGAAGTACTCTACCTTACATTTATTCTATTGAAATTCTCAATTTGGTTGTGGTACTAGGTGGTGGCACGGATTAATGCCATATGAATAGCTAGAGTGATTGATTGGATATCTTTATATTGAAAACTACATGATGTACTATAGAATCATAGATGATGATGTCAATAATCTAGTGATTTTGACAATCAACAGCTTGTGTGGCATTGCCATTTTTGATAACTGATAGCTTGTCAGCTTGAGGTACAGTTGGAAACTTTGTATGTAGCCAGCTTTACGTACCAATTAAGTTGGATTTTTGGTTTGCACGAATCACAATTATTACTTACTAGTCAGTACTATAGTAACTATACACAACCTCACATGTAACACATGCGAGGTGTACAAGGGACAGGTTGGTAGTGGTACTTTTGGTGGCACTTTTGGACCATAAATAAGGATAGTGAGCACAACTAAAATCATTTGTTTAATTGTCATATGGGTTTTCATTTTGTAGGGTTAATAACTTAATAAGGATTCAGGAAGAAAATGATGTGGTATTATTGGGGATGCTCTAAATTCTCCTGCCTCCAGTTATGTAGTTATAGAGTAAAAGACCAATTTCGTTCAAGTTCAGAATGGGTGGAATTGGAAAGAATTTGATTTGGTTCACCTGACTTAGATAGGTTTTGAACCAAGATGAGGAGCTCTGATGGAGATAAGTGCTATCCTAGTTCATGGAAGCTACAAGTAGAAGATGGGAGCGGTTTTACTACCCCTCATCATCTGCATGGTTGCCCAGGAAATTCCCATGCATTTATTTTCAGTTCTCATCTTTTGTAGGGGAGCAGTTTTACTACCCCTCATCATCTACATCGATAGCCAGGATAGTCCCTTGCATTTATTTTAAGACACCATGGCCTACCAGGAAAGCCCCATGCATTTATTTTCAGTCCTCATCTTCTGCATGGGAGCAATTTTACAACCCCTCATCTTTTGCATGAGTCTAGTTCTGAAAGGGGCTAAGTGCATTTTGTATCTTCACAACTCCCATTTCCTCAGTTTGATTGGGCTCCCTTTCCCCATTCATTTATTTTTAGAGACTATGGCTAACTCAACAAGTCCCATGTGTTTATTTTCAAAGCTCATGGTTGACCCGACAAGTTCCATTTATTTTTAGAGATACATATATCACATTTACGTTTTCAAATTTTCACCAGCCAGTTCAGCAAAAGCTTGGTGCTTGCGCTTACATTTATATTTGTACTATGTAATAATGAGACATTGTAATTCAGTTGTAATAAAATAAATGGTTGTGCTATTAATGTGACATTGTAATTCATTTTATTAAGTCCTTTGCAAGTTAAGTGCTATTAATGGTTGTGCAATGTGCTATTAATGTGACATTGTAATTCATTTTATTAAGGCCTTTACAATGTTAAGTTTTCAGCCCCTTGGCCTTGATGTCAATCCTAGCGCATTAAAGTTTAAAGAAAATTTAAAACACATGTTTTATGTTTATTATTTAAATCATAAATTACTCAACTATTCGATGAACATTTTATGTATGGTTGTAGTTGCATTCCAAAATGAAATGCAGAGAGCACTAGGCTTGCAAACTTAAACCTCCAGAATCACCCTATAACCATTAGATTAACAAAGATCAACGGTTTAGAATTTTCTATTAGATTAAATGTACTACCTAATTGTGTACTGTGTAGTCCATAAGTAATGAGTAGACATTTCAATTTCATTCACTTTAATATTAAAACAAAAAACACTTTCTATTGCTAAGTGATTTTATTTTGAAGTCAGGGGGTCAGCACACGGGGAGATTTTAGTCTTCAATTTGCTCATTGCAGTACACCACCCTATTCTAGGTTCCACAATTCCACTTCCAACAAAGCCATTCCAATAACCCAGTTTCAAGTTTCAACCTAGTTTCAACTTCAAGAATCAAAATTCAAAATCTGGGTAAGTTAAAGAATTCCTATGGCTACATTTCATCGTTTGATGTTTCTTAAAATCTTATTTTGTCAAACTTTGAAGTTTAGGTTTAGGGTTAAGAGGGTTAAGAATTAAGAAAGATTAAGGACTAATAGGGAATTCACAAATTTCACATTGTTGATTGTATCAGCATGTCTACCACCAGTAGCAGTACCACTAAAGCAATGTCGGATAAAAAAAATACATTATGCAAAATTGCTTAAAACCCCAGGTTTCATTGATGAATACCATGATATTTATGATCCTGAAACCTATGGTAGGCGTACCTCAAAAATTAGATTTTCATCTCAGAATAAGGCTTCAAAGAAAATGCAAGTTAATAGTTTCATTGCATGGTGGGTAAGTGGATTAGGGCGCATGGTGTTATATGAGGTTTTCCCTTGTTTCCCTTGCCTAGAATTTATCATGGTATGTGCCCTAAATTATGATGATAACAAAAGAGAAATTGTTAATAAAGATAGCAAAGAAGTATTTTTATCCATTAATGCAGAAGAACTTTGAAAAGTGTTGGCCTTGGGGTTTACTATCGAAGAATTTGGAAATGTCCACATTGACCTAGAAAAGCTTGCTAGTGATTATGAAGCAGTGGATGAAAAGGATAAAAATTCTTTCTTAAATAGAATAGTTCAGGATAGAAACAAATATAAAGGTGATCATAAACCTCCTTATGATTTGGATATTTTTAAACCATGGACTTAGGATACTATTTCCATGCTAGCATTTTGCCTCAGACTAGATAGCAATTTGGAAGTGGGTGCAAGCCTCCTTGAAATGGTATATAATATCCATTATCGTGCTCACATGTCAATATGATTTTATTGGGCACATTGTAGAATCCATGCATAAAAAAATTTTAATGATTAAAGGAGGTTCCACCAAGACATTTAGGTTCACAACCTACTTGTGTTATTTTTTTCTATTCAAATTTAGAGGAATGTTTCAGACCAACAAGCTTCAGATTCAACCCTATAGTAATGATGAGGAAAAGAAAATGGCTCCACTTCTAGGATATGAATGGACCACTGTGATAAGGATGCATGATTCTTGAAAGAACTACAGTCATTTTGTAGACTACTTTTTGGCTCCATTGCATCAATAAATTACAAATACTCCAATGCTTAGATTGCCTATGCCGTAGAAACTGCATTCAACTAGGAAGAGAAATACAATTGGCCGATTGGTACTTAATGGAAGAATATACTATGCTAAGATTTTGTGGATCGGAAGTACAACCATACAAACTTCCAATACATGCGACAGAAAGGTTTTTCTTTGGAATATGTAAAGCAGATGGAGAGTACTGATGAAAGACACTTTACCAGTCAGGGAAATAAGACC
This sequence comes from Sequoia sempervirens, assembly GCA_007258455.2. Lineage (NCBI taxonomy): Eukaryota > Viridiplantae > Streptophyta > Pinopsida > Cupressales > Cupressaceae > Sequoia > Sequoia sempervirens. The sequence continues at coordinate 22,213 of VDFB02232819.1, forward strand.
TTATTTCCTTCTTTACCTTTTTCATGTGGAGGGATCACATTCAAGAGAAAATAATTTAGTGTGGCACATGATCTTTTGAATATTTTTTATTTTGATGTTATCTTTCACTGGTAGTATGATCCATGTGACACCATTAAATCAATGATTTTTCTCAATAAGAATGTTGGAACTAGAATTCAACATCAAAGTAAACCCTTGCTTGAAAACTTGAGAAACAAGGATTCTTGGGATGAGGTCAAAGTATCAATGGAGAAAAGTGTTGTTGAGAATGGTATTTCTTTTGAAATTTTTTTAGAATAAATTATGGCATTGCATCGAAAGACAATTAGGAGGTACGGCAAATTTTATGAAAAAAATCATAAACCATCTAGTAGAGTAAAAATGCCAAATTCTCTAGAGAAGTTAAAGAAAAAAATTGGTCACGATAAAAAATTACTGCCTTTTGGTATATGAGGAAGGACCTAGGTGATCTAAGAGCTCTTGCAAAGTATGGAGATAATGAAGAAGATCTCGAGTTTAGCAAATTATGGAATATAGAGCATCTGGATGAACGAGAAGATGAAGAAAGTGATGATGAATCTAATGATGATAGGGAAGAATAAATCCATATCAATTTCAAACCTGGTTTAATTGAGGCCACAAAAGAAGCATATAGCTAAAAAAATGGGTTATGAAGGTGGTCCTTTGGGGTCCCAAAGACAAGGCCCTTGGATGGTAACAGGTGTAGAGCATAGAAAACTAGTTGATAAATCTGGCCTTGTGGTTGCAGGTGAAAAATTAGACCTAGGGTATACAAGTCAATTTGTTAGAGCTTCAAGTTCAAATCCTTATCCTCATGGTCAAACATAGTCACAACTAGGACATGCCCATGGTGGAGGGCTTAGTGCAACTAGCACTACCTCTGGTGGCGATGGTATGGGTAGTAGTAATAGTAGTGGTCAACATGTGCTATAACAAAAAATTAAACACAAGAGGACAAAAACACAATATACCACAAAAACACCAGGTGATCAAGGCATACAAAAGAGGCAAAGGATTTTGACAAGTCCAACTCCAAGTCACACTACCAGTGGATCCACCACAAAGGATTTATTTCCTGGAACTCCCCTAATGCCAGTTAGTTTGGCTATGACATCATTAGCAACTGCAAGTACTCCTATTCCTTCACCATTCAAGCATTCCATTGTTCCTGCATCCTCGGGTTTTGATTACATTGAAGAGTTTAAAAAGAAATCAAAATTGAATAAAAAAGAAAAGAAGAAACTGATGAAGAGTGTGTCTTCTCTAACTTCAGAGCCTGCAACAACCATGGTATTACCCAAATTTGACACAAGTAAATAAATCATGGAGTACACAATTCTTGTTCCCATAGTTCAAAACAAACCAGTAAATCAGATGGATCCATCTGAATTCGAGGTGAACAGTTTTCAATTGGATTTTTCTAGACCTAGAAATACTAACAAAATTAATGTATCAAAGAAGAACAATGAATTGGTGTACACATCATTGCTAAAGAAAGATAGAAATGAAAAAAGGTTGTAGACTCAAATTGAAAAGTTACAGGTAGACCTAGCAAATTAGAAAGCAAAGAGGAAAGCAACAGATAACAAGAGCAATGAATTAGAAAAAAGAATTTAAAAATATGCCTCTACATTTACAAGCAAAGAGGATAAGCAGAATGAGACTATAGTGAATGAACTAAAGCAAAGGATAGATGAGAGCAACAAGAAATATGATGAGGAAAAATCCACTTCAGAAAAATTAAGACTAAGCATTACAAATGGAAATGCACAGTGGGAACAAAAATTGGAGAAGGAGAGAAAAAGAAATGAAAGATTGGAGGCAGAGCTGATAGAAGCAAAAAAATGAAATTAAGTCTTGTCAAAATAAGTTATTTGCATTTTGTAGAGAAATAATGAGGCATATGAAACAAAATATTTGGGATGAAATAATGCAGGGGATTGATCATTTGTGTGACATGTTTCAATTGATTGATGCTATCAGACATCATAATAAGCTCAACAAATATTTAATCGACAACAAAAATGTGTTGGCATTAGAGAAATCATCAAATAAAATTCAACAAACACTCTACAAAGCTAGTGACAATGTTCTAAAATAAAAAGGGATTACTAATCGACTTGCTACATCAATGATGTTGTCATTTGTCATTGAAAAGTGTTTGAGAATGCATGAAACGGAGAAATATTTGTATTTGGTTGCAGACAAGATGAAGAAGGTGGATGAAAAGGTAAGGAAATTCACAAAGCTTGGTTTTCCAGAGGCTTTTGACATAAATGAGTGATTCGTTGAAAACTATTATTTCAGAAAGATTGATTTGGACCAGTTTCCTAAGAACCCAAATATGGTGACCTATTTGGATTCCATCAAACCATTGCTAACCTTGAATGCAAATTTGACTGAAGAATCCAAGACAAGTTCCAATTTGAATCATGAATTGGTAACAAATCTTCAAGTCAAACAACATCAATTAGAACAAATGACAATTCCAACACTTGAAGAGTGGAAGTTGCTAGAAAAGGTGATGCAGTGATTTAATTTTTGATAATATGAGTTTCCAAGTTCCAACTCAGCTTTGTGTAGAGTTATCTTTGAGAAAGATTTTGTATTTCCAATGCCTTTATGTATTCCTTCATATGATAACCAATTTAAAAGCTCAAATTTAGACTTCGGTAATGTGTTGATGTTCAATTATCTGTATTATTTATTAAATCATTTGAAGAAAAAGTCTGGTAGTGGTTTCAACTTCTAGATACACTTTAAACGATTGATGATGTTCATTTTTGTATATGCTACTAATACTATTGTTAATATGTTATTAAGCTAATAATCATTGATTTGAGTGATGAATCGCTGAGCACATGCTCAATTTTTACTTTTAACACAATTAAAATATGAACTATGAGGTGATTTTAATTCTAGGCATCCACAATCTTAGTGAAATTGCATTACAATTCACACATCAATACTCAATCTCCATGACTACTTAGCATATTTGTTGATGTTTATGGTGGTGTCATTAGTATTCTTCCAGCGATCTCCTTTACATCATTGGTTAAATTAAATTATAGCCTTAGGGATATTTAATTTATAGAATATTGTGATTGCTCAAGAGACACATCATTTGTTATTGATAATTAATATTTATTGAAGAGGCTTGATTTACTAAGGAAGTCGACCTCTTGTAAGAGGCGCAATTATTTTTCAAGGCCAACTTGTGTTCTTTGAAATGTCACATCCCTCCATCACATCATGTATATATACACCTTTGTTGTATATCACTTTGCATCAATTCATTCATAGTTTGTCCTTCATCTCAAGTACAAATTCTTCTCAAGGAAGATCGACATTATTGGTGGCTAAGTTTTTCATCAGCAATTTGTCTCTTTGTATTGTTGTGTTGCATCACTCTTTGGTGCATGTATTTGGGCCTTCATATCGGCCTCTTGTAAGGAGATCATTATTGTGTTGATTCAATATATAAGTGATATATTGTTGTTGGGTTTTTCTCCCTCAAGAGGAGGCTTTTCCCAGGGTATCTTATGTGTTATTGTGTTGAATTTGAATTAATTTTCTATGCTTTACATATAATCATAAAACTAACATGGTATCAGAGTGGGTTTGAAGAAGATCGTGATTAAATTTATTATTATAGCGACACTCTTTTCTCTTTCTCGTTATTGTCTATCTTTATCTCTTCGTCAAGATGGTGAACGACCTTAAGATTGAGGATAGACTCGAAGGAGAATCAAACTTCACTTCATGGAGATTCAAAATTATTCTCACTTTGGAGGAAAATTAATTGGTTGAGTTCGTGGAGAGCAAAGCTCCAGAACCTACAGATGAGGAAGAGAAAGTTCAATGGAGGAAGAAAGATATCAAGGCAAAGAAGATGTTAGTTGATTTCGTGAAGGATCATATCGTTCCTATTGTCTCCAAGTTGAAGATGGAAAGAGACATGTTAAAAACCTTGGAGATGTATGAAATCAACAACACCAGTTGGGCTCTTGCACTTAAGCAACAACTACATCATGTGAAGATGGCGAAAGGAGAAACGGATATTTCTTACTTCATGAAGATTTCAAAGTCGAGAGATCAACTCTCTACAATTGGTCATGTGATATATGACAAGGACTTAACCATGCTTGCTCTTAATGGTCTTCCTTCATCATGGGAGTCCTACATTCAAGGAATCAATGCAAGATCGAAGTTTCCCAAGTTTGATCGATTGAGGGCAGATTGTCTTCAAGAGGAGTTTAGATTGGCTGCTAGAGGAATTGGTCAAAGCTCTACCAATGAAGACATTCATGTTCTCACCTCTCAATCACCAAAGAAGAAAGGAAAGAATGGGAATAAAGGATACTTCAAGAGGAATAGAGATAATGGAGCTGATGGTGCTCCCGCATTCAAGAAGAGGTACCTCTCCAAAGTCCAATGCTTTAGGTCACTTTGCTAAGCATTCTCCATCCAGGCCTAAGCAACAGGCCACCATTCCATATGTTGATGATGTCTCCCCGCAAAAAGATTCATGTGAGTACTTATTCTATTTGGAATTTTTAAGAAATGTTTCTACTGACACCAACACTTGGTTGATTGATAGTGGTGCCTCTCACCACATCACCAGATTCAAGGAGCATCTATCTAATTTGGTGGAGAGAGATTCTAGTGAACAAGTCATTATTGGAGATGATGCTAGTTACTCAATGAAAGGAATTGGGACCTCCACTCTCCACTTGGATTCCAGAATTACCCTTTAGTTGTGCGATGTTCTATATGTTCTAGGCAACAAGTGAAACCTTGTTTCCATTTTAGCCTTGGAAGACAAGGGTTACCAATTTGCATTCTCTAAAGGAAAATTTCTTGTGTGGATGAAGAACTCCAATTTTAAGACTGCTCAAGTTATTGGAGTTAGATATGAGGGTCTCTACAGGCTATGCACTCATCCACTTCAAGCTCTAGTTCATGATTCTTCGAGCTTGTGTGATCTTTGGCATCAAAGATTGGCTCACCTTCACTTTTGAGCTCTACCTATCATGGAGAAGATGGTCTCGAGTCTTTTGAAGTTCAACTAGGAGCATGAAGGTATTTGCAGAGGCTGCGCTATAGGTAATAATACTAAAGGTTCATTTCATAGTAGAGAAAATATATCCAAATGCATTCTAGATCTCATCCATTCTGATTTATGTGGTCAAATTTTTGTTGCTTCTTTGAGTGGTTTCTTGTATTACATTCTTGTTATTGATGACTACTCTAGAAAGACTTGGATTTATTTCTTGAAATCTAAAGAATCTGAGGAAGTATTGGAAAGGTTCAAGGAATTCAAAGCTCAGGTGGAGAATCTTTCTGGGAAGAAGATCAAAGTCCTGAGATCTAATAATGGAGGAGAGTACACTTCCAACAGATTTCAGAACTACTACATTGAAGCTGGGATTAAGAGGGAGTTTAGTGTCCCTTATAATCCTCAACAGAACGGTGTTGCTGAAAGGATGAAAAGATCGATCGTGGAAGTAGCTAAAGCCATGATTCATGACCAAGATCTATAGACCTTCCTTTGGGTAGAAGCATCAAGGATAACATTCTATGTTCAGAATAGAAGTCCTCACCTAATCCTAGAGGACATAACTCCTAAAGAAGCCTTTATTGGGAAGAAGCCAAAAGTGAGTCATTTAAGGATCTTTGGGTGTCCAGTATATATTCATGTACCAAAGGAAAAGAGGACAAAGTTGGAGCCTTCTGGCAAGAAGGGGATATTTGTAGGTTATAGTGAAACATCAAAAGCCTACAAGATCTACATCCCAAGTCAGAAGTTGATCGAGATCAGTAGAGATGTCACATTTGAGGAAGATGTTGCATTTAAAAGATCCAAGGGCACTCACAAGGAGATTGATAATGAAGAGTCTCCTCGGGATATGGAATTTGACCATGCTCCTAAGATTTAGAGGGAGAATTTAGAACCAAAAGAAGATAATGATCTAGTTGAGCCCTTGGAACCTACTGATGGGCCTACCGATAATGTGATTGGGATAAAAAGGCCTCTTTGGGCTAGGAAAACAATGCAAGAGGTAGAAAGGTTTGTAGCTCCAAGAGGAACCTTCAGAGAAATCAAGAGACTCACAAGTTCTCTAGTTATGTTGCTTTGATGAGTCTGATTATTGAGTTTGAGCCTTCCAGTGTTGAGGAAGCTTCTATTCAACAAGTTTACAAAGATTCTATGATAAAGGAGTATCAGTCAATTCTCAAGAATGATGTTTGGTACATCATTCCTAGACTTGAAGGAAAACCTGTGGTATCTTCAAAATGGCTCTTCAAGATCAAGCATGCTGTTGATGGGAGCATTGAGAAGTACAAGGCAAGATTCATGGCTAGAGGGTTCTCTCAAAAGGAGGGAGTTGACTATGAAGAAAAATTTGCTCCAGCTGATCACTATACTTCTGTCAAAACCATTATTGCCATTGTTGCATCAAGAGGATGGAAGATTCATTAGATGGATGTGAAGATAGCTTTTTTGAATGGTATGATTGAGTAAGAATTTTATATAGAGAAACCTGATGGATTCGAGGTACATTGGAAGGAGTCTCATGTTTGCAGGTTGAAGAAGGCCTTGTATGGTCTTAAGTGGGCTCCTTGTGCATGGTACGAAAGGATTGATCGTTACTTGTCAAGCTTCGGCTTCTCTAAGAATGATGCAGACTCAAATCTGTATTTTAAGGTAATTGATGGTGAAGCATTGATTTTTTTCTTGTATGTTGATGATTTGATTCTTACTGGAGAATATCACCTCATTCTCAAATGCAAGAAGGAGTTGGTTTCTGAGTTTGAAATGAAGGACCTTGGGCTCATGCATTACTTCCTTGGCTTAGAGTTTGGTAGAAGCTAGATGAGATTATTCTAAGTCAAGGGAAGTACAACATTGACATACTTAAGAGGTTTGGCATGATGGATTGAAAATCCATGTCTACACCTATGGAAACCAAACTACACAAGTTGAAGGAGGTTGTAGCTAGTTCAAACCTAGTGGATCCCACAATGTACAGGAAGTTGATTGGATCCTTGATGTATCTAGTTAAAACTAGACCTAATATCTGCTATGCAATGAGTGCACTTAGTTAGTTCATGTGTGAACTGAGGCAAGTACATCTTGTTGCAGAAAAACATATCCTAAGATACTTGTGTGGCATAGTTGGATATGGGTTGAGATATTCTTCAAATGTGGACTTGGAGCTGCATGGTTATATTGATTATGATTGGCCAGGGAGTGTCACTAATCAAAATACCACCTCTGGATGTTGCTTCAGTTTGGGATCTGCTATGATATCCTGGTGCAGCAGGAAGCAATCATTTGTAGCATTGAGTACAATAGAGGCAGAGTACATTGCAACTTGTGTGGCAGCTCGGGAAGCAGTGTGGCTTCGTAAGCTCCTTGTAGGATTGTTTGGACAATCAATGGAGCCTACTATCATTCATTTTGATAACCAGAGTTGTGTGAAGCTTTCTGTCAATCCTTTTTTTCATGAAAAAACCAAGCATGTTGAGATCAAATACCATTATATCAGAGATATGGTATTGAGGAAAGCTATATAGTTGAGGTATATCAACATTGATGAGTAGATGACAGACATTCTCACCAAGCCTCTCTCCAGGATAAAGTTTTTGTACTTTCAAGATAACTTGGTATGGTGGAGAATTTGGCCCTAATCGAGGAGTCTCAGTATCAGTGATCCTCTTTAACGAATTCTTCTCTGTGAGAGAAGTTCGAGGTGAAATCCCTTGTTAATGCATTCTTCTCTACAAGAGAAGTTTGAGGTGAAATCCCTTGTTTCCACCCTCTAGGAGAGCCATGGTGGATGCCATGTGTGTGACTCCATGACATCATCACGTGAGAGAGTTCATGATGATTTTTTTTTGTACTTGTGCTTCACCCTCTCAGAGAGCCACGGTGAAAGTCATGTTGAGGTGACAACATCACACAAGTGATGAACACTTGTACATACCATACATGGTTCTAGCCATTATGTTTGATATCACAATGAGGTGATATCTGATATCACGATGAGGTGATATCTGATATCACGATGAGGTGATATCTGATATCACGATGAGGTGATATCTTTCTTTTCCACATATGGTTGTAGCCATAGTGGTAGACATCACGATGAGGTGATATGTCTTGTGCAACTGGAAGTATACTCCCTAGCTGAGAGGGAGTGTTTATTTTTATGGCAGCATTAGTAGTATTCTTCCAGGGATCTCCTTTACATCATTGGTTAAATTAAATTATAGCCTTAGGGATATTTAATTTATAGAATATTGTGATTGCTCAAGAGACACGTCATTTGTTATTGATAATTAATATTTATTGAAGAGGCTTGATTTACTAAGGAAGTCGACCTCTTGTAAGAGGCGCGATTATTTTTCAAGGCCAACTTGTGTTCTTTGAAATGTCACATCCCTCCATCACATCATGTATATATACACCTTCGTTGTATATCACTTTGCATCAATTCATTCATAGTTTGTCCTTCATATCAAGTACAAATTCTTCTCAAGGAAGATCGACATTATTGGTGGCTAAGTTTTTCATCAACAATTTGTCTCTTTGTATTGTTGTGTTGCATCACTCTTTGGTGCATGTATTTGGGCCTTCATATCGGCCTCTTGTAAGGAGATCATTATTGTGTTGATTCAATATATAAGTGATATATTGTTGTTGGGTTTTTCTCCCTCAAGAGGAGGGTTTTCCCAAGGTATCTATTGTGTTATTTTGTTGAATTTGAATTAATTTTTTGTGCTTTACATCTGATCATAAAACTAACAATATCCACTAAAATTTATATGATTTCATTTCATGGATTATCTATTATTAGAATTGGAATGATGGATTTTTGGTTAGTTTCATTGTTGTGGTTACTATCAATCAAAGTCACATTTTTGGTACTTTTCCTAACCTTAGTCACTAGTCCTCAAAATTTTATATCCTTGTTGCAGAGCTCTAAATTTTCATAACTTCCTGATTCCCCGACTTGGTTGATGGTTCACTTTGTTGAGTTACAAGTATTTCTTGGTCATCTTCTAGTTGGTGGGTTGGAGGTTTGGAAAACTTTGAAACTTCATACTTTGGTTCTAAGGTTCCAAGTTTCAGCAACCACACGACATTATGGACTTATCTTACCTTAACCTTTCAAAGCCGCCATCATCTGACACCTCATTGAATGCTATGTATGGACTAATGTAAAATATAAAATACAATATAAAATATAAAATACCATAATTTCATGGAATACAACATAAAATATCATCAACTACAGTTTGACTTTGGAATCTGATTCATGAAGTGCAATATAAAATAAAATATCATGAAGTGCAATGATTCACAATTTCATTGAATACAATTTAAAATATCATCAACTGCAGTATGGAACAATGGAAACTGGTCCTGGGATCCATGAAGTGGAGTATAAATACCTAAAAGTTGATAATTCTCTTCCATTTCCCAAACGGACTTAGGGTCCTCAAACTGGTGTTCATCATCAGATAAAGTAAAAGAGTCGTCTTGAATTTGATTCTAAGTCTACTCTTCATTTTCTTTTGCCTATCTCAAATTCAACATTCATTGTGTCATTTTTGTCAATGTCATATGTCTGAGTCCCATTGCCACTACTAGTGCCACCAGTACCAGCCTTTGGAATTGGAGTGTTGCACAACCCGGTCCCTCTTCTTTCACATGTGGACCTCCAGAGTGCGAGTGCCCTTTCAAAACAAAATTTTTTGACATTATACACAGCTCCTTTCATCATCAAGAAATTTTCCAAATTCTTGTCTAGTTTGTTTCTTAACTTTGATTTCAAAAACCCGAATGTACTGAAAACTCTCTCATCCTCCACCGACCCCAATATCATTGTTTGACATAAATCAACAAGTTTGAAATATTTTGATATCAAACCACACAATATTTCACTCTGACCTAAGTTTGTCCAAACCTTTTTTATTGATCCCAGTTCAAAGGCCTTGTCCTTTCCCATGGATTTATATTGGTCCTTCATAGCTATTGCAAAACTCCTACATTATTTTCTAAGCTTAGCTTCATCTAAAACTCCTATTTTCTGCTCATTGTATGTTACAATTTTCAAAAATTGTTTGATCAAGATTTTTACCTAAGCATGAAAATATTTTGGGTTATCTCAATTTTCCCAAAATTGAGGATACACAATACTCATGGCTCCAAGTATTTCATGTCAAGGGAATCTTTCACGAATCTTTAAGGAAAGAGATTTTGCAATTTCCCTCAAATTATCACCAACAAATTTAATAATTCCTTTAAAATCTTCCTCGTTAATAGCTACTTCTCTGCTAGAGTGCTTGGCTATCTTACATTGGTACATTTGTATCTCATATCCATGTACATAGATACATAAGTTCCCACTTGCATTAAACTATAAATAATTATCAAGATCACTCAAATCAATATTTTTCTGCCACATGAATTAATTTGTGTCATCTTGTATTAGATCTAGATATAGATGATCAAGGGCCAAACATGTATGTTTACATAGATTGGAATATTCATTAATATACATAGTTATGTTTTACGATTTCTTCACAAGCTCATTCATCACATCCAACATGGGGAGAAGACTAGTTAAAGTCAAGAGTGTCTCTATATCGCTTAACCTATGTAAGAGGTCAGGAGCTTTGTCTATTGTGTTGTGATTTTCGTACATCACTCCAATCAAGGATTGATATTCTAAAAAAACTTGTTGTGTTGGTCCATTCAGGGAGATCCATCTGGTATCAACATCCTTGAGAAGCTTGTTTCCTAGTATTATTCCCTCAGTAAAATTTTGAAATTCTATGAAACGTTTAGGACTTCAACAAAAGTATGTGTGGATCTCACAGACTAGATTTTTGACTTTGGATACTATAGGAAACTTGCTTACAATTTTGAATGCTAAATTCATTCTGTGGGCCATGCAGTGAATGCCAAGCATGTATGGTGCACAATTAGTTTTAAACTTTGTGCAAACACTGGTCTTTTGACCTTGCATCACTGCAGCTCCATCAGCTTCTACACACACCAACTTTTTCACAATTGTTAACTCATCCATACCTGCAATTTCATTCAAAGATTTCTTGACTAGTTCAAATATATTTTGTGATGTTGAATTGTCCTTGATTTTATGAACACAGAGAAGATGAGCTTGGTGAACATGTTGTTGTACAGTAGAAAAATGCATATAGACCCAAGAAGTATTGTCTACCACAGTAACTTCATCTAAGGATAATGCAATGAAATTTGACTCTTTTACTTTATCCTTTAAATCTTCCTTTTCCACTGTAGCAAGACAATTTTCCCATTCCCATCCAGCATTTACTAACCAATGTGAGTAGGGATAGTGAGGAACATTCAAATAAGATAATAAACCAGAATATTTTGGGTAGTCTGTCATAGGACACCCTCTAGACAAAATATGAAAAACAACACTCATCTAAACAGTTTTTGACAGATTTGTTGCTTCCATTGTTTTTCGAAATTGAGCCTCAAGTGTACCTTCACATGCAGCAAGCTTCGACATTTTTTGGTTATGCTCTTCATAATCCATGACATACCTAACATGAAGACATTCTTCCTTTGATTTCCATCGTACGACCAATTGTTCCTTTCCATCTATGATTTGTTTTTCATAAACTTTACCGATATGCTTTTCTATAGTGTCAATCTTTTGCTGCAATGTCTTGTCTCTTCCACATTTCCAAGTACAAATTGTACATCTGGCCAATTTTTCATTTTCAATATCATTTGCTTTCCCCACTGGTTCAATGAATGGGTACTTTGACAACCAACCAAATTGAAAATTCCTCGTTATTTCCCACTCGCGCCCCCTTTTTGGTTTATTTTTCCTTTTCTTGCTACCAACACCATCATCCTCATCCAAGTCAATTATCTCATTTTGGCTAACTGGGCCCAGGGTATCCCTTGGAACATCTTCTATGGTATTACCATCCTGATTTGATACATTTTGATTTAAATCGATGGAAATCTCAACTTGACCTTCTGGTGGCAGTGAGGTATTGTGAATGCTACCAATATTTGGTGGAAGATTTGATGATGTAGCTCCATCTTGACCTGATGGATCATAAGCTTTGGAAATTCCAAAGTAAGACTATATGGTATGTCTAAGTTTTTGAAATTTTGATGGCCTCCTAGTCTCTTCACCACCCTAAGGAGTAGAAGGATTCTCTTCACCACCGTGGTGAGCTTGAGTAGCAAGAGTCTCTTCACCACCCTAAGGAGCGACAAGAGTCTGAGGAGTGGTAGGAACCTTACCACCCTAAGGAGCGGAAGGAGTATGAGGAGTGGCAGGAGTCTCTTCACCACCCTAAGGAGCGACAATAGCCTTACCCTTGCTGCTCGAGTCACTCGACATATTGATCTCTGATTCGCTCGACATATTCATCTCTCACTTCGAATAAAAATTGGAAAAAAAGGCTTCTTGTTTAAGCATAGAGAATAATAATATAGATACCATTCCCTACTCAATATCATCTTTAAGACTGAAGCAAGAATGGAAAAGAGATAAAGAAAACTTATTATTATAACTAATAATACTATGAAGAAATGATCACTCACCTTTAAGTCTATGTTTTTTGGCTTTCGTTGACTTCCAAATCAAGAAGTAGAACCTCAAAACCAAACAAAATGTGTAAGAATAAATGACACTTTTGATTGTATTTATATCAATCCATGATTCCATATTTGGTGAATTCCACGGGATTTTTAAATGGTATATTAAAAATTTGGCAAATCCTGTGTGCTTATACAACAATATGTTATAATTTTCAAGGTGAAATGTGTCCTCAAATGTAATTATTTTTTAATGCTATTGGCAACATAGGTCCTCATTGGTGAAATGGGTCTTCACAAGCAACTATTTGTAAATTTTAATTCGTGAAATGGGTCCTAATACAATGTTGTTTTAATAGTATTGGCGAATATGTAGGTGTCTTATTAAATGCTTTTGGGATTCCAGGTGAAATTATTAGTCAATCTAATTGAAACACGTAGTTTGACAATGGAAAATTTGTTGCTTAAATATGCCTCATAAAAAAACTCATAGGTGAATGGACATGCATTGGACCTATAGTTTGTGAAATCCGAGCGATTTGGACACCCTGTTGGGTGCGAGAAATTCACCAATTTCAACTTGGTCGATTCCTAGAATTCACCAATTAGCGAAGATTCGCCACTAAAGTTTTCCCTACTCTTTGTCTCCATCATTGTAAGATATTAGCAAAATTTTCTCCTTTGTTTTTCCTGAGAGTGTATAGTTATTCTAGACTTACATCCATGTCAAGATTAAAGGAGAAGTGATTGATTAATTTATCGGTAATTTCCTAGAAAGTTTTGATGTGGAGAGGTAGATGAGAAAACCAATCCATGTCAGGACCTGTTAAACTTCAGGGGAAGAGGCACATTAAATAAGAATCGTTGTAGGCCAACTCCATACACATGATGTTAAATTATTTTATATGGTCCACAGGACTTCCTCTCTCTTTGTATTTTTTGAATTTGGGGATTTCAAATCCGGGAGGGAAGGGTACCATTGTGATGTTCTAATCAAATGAATAAGGACATAGATTCTATGTATGGGAATTCTTTGTCTTGCCCATTTGAAGGTCCTGCATTTCTTGAGATAGCACTTTAAATTGTGATGCTAGATCATCTTGTGGGTTTGGTGGAGGAACATATGGTGGGATGACAGATGAGTTGTATGTGATATTTTGATATGAGGATGTGTTGTATGGGGTGTATGGTGGTGTAGGATTCTATAAGGTGATTGAGGAATTGATGTATATGTTCCTAACACATTTGCATTAACAATGTTTTGTTGAGGATTATAGTAGGAACTTGGTTGTTGTTGTTGTTGTTGTTGTTGTTGGGCATACTACTAAGCTAGTAATACTTGTTGTTGTTGTTGTGCCACTAGGGCTTGTTGTTGGTCCTAATATTATCGTTACGCCATGAGGGCTTGTTGATGGGATTCTTGTTTTTGTTGTGCCATGAGGGATTTTTGTTGTTTTTGTGATGCTAAAGTTGCTTGATGAGCTTGATATTGTTGTTGGGATAAGGTTGCTTGTTGTGATGTTAAGGCTACTTGTTGTTGTTGTTGGGCTGCTAGGGTTGCTTTTTTTTGTTTCTATTGTTGGGCTTCTAGGGATGCTTCTTGTTGTTGGTGGTGTTGGATTGATTTTTGATAAGCTTTTTGTGCTTGTTGTAAAGCTAGAGAGTGTGCTTGCAATGTAGGATTAGGTGTTTGTTGGGATATTTGAGATGGATTGTGAGTGTTGATGTTCTAAGTGGGTAGTGGATTACTGATGAGAGGTGGAGGGTTCCCTTGGCTTAACATCCCTTGTAAGATGGTGGATTGATGTGGAGGAATGTAAGTTTTAGGTCCCATTTTATTTTGCATGGTAAAGGGGACTGTGGGAAAAGATGAGGATGGTGCCATTAGATTTTTTGATGGAAAAAACACACTAGGACCTTGAGTCCATCGATTAAAAATATTCCCTTGTCCCATGTCTTGAGGATTTCCTTGTGCTAGAGATGTAAACAAGGTATTACCTAAGTTGGTGGGATTCATGACTAAGGGATTGCTTTGAGATGGGTTGATAATGGACGGGGTGGATGTGCTTTGTGAAACTAATGATATGGAAGAACCAATGGGAGGATGGGGTAAAGATGTCCCTATCTGCATTAAGGGTTGACTTTTTGGTGTCACATTGACATGCCCTTCTTTTTTTTTTTGAAAAGATTGGTCCATATTTCTTTGTGATATGGTGGGCACACTTGTGGTACTCATGGGTATGGATGAAGAGGGGTGTCCTCGATATGTTGAGGTTTTTGTAGAGTATTGAAGGTCAAGGGGTTTGTATGGTTTTTTGTGATCTTTGAGAATGGGAGGAGCACCAAAGGTAGGTGTCCAAGTGGTAGTGTGAGATGGAGGGTTGGTATCGAGGGTACCCACAAGTTTGTTGCTCTCAAATGGAAGAGTATGGCCAAAGTCCTTAGCAAGGCTAGTTGTAAGATTGGGAATTTATGTCTGATTTAAACTTGGTGATGGAGTTGTGAAGTCTTGTGTCAAATTTTGTGCCACAAATGATGGGGAAATAGGAGCTACATTTTCAAAGGCTCGATGTTCAATGATTTCCTCCCTAGTAAGTTCAAATGGATTGTTCATGATGTCCTCTATCTCATATAGCCCTGATGATGATGAAGGTTGTTGCGATGGGGTAACTTGACTTCTCAGAACAAATTCTAAAGGATTTGGATCACTTGAGGTAAATGTGACTTTGGTTTTCTCCATGATTCTCTTGTGTTTTGATCTCATTTTTACCATAATTTTTTTGTCACCTTTGGGAGAGTTGTGATTTGTAATTTTTGAACTCTCTAGTTGATTCAAATCTAGGTAAAAGGGATGCTCTAATTATTTTTGGGGAAATTATGATAGTAGAGGATGAAAATATGGGTGATGCGAAGAGTGATCTTTGCAAAAAATTTGGGACAACACTTTTGACTAAAACTTGATGTTTTGATGTTGGGATAAAGGATGTTGATGAACTTGAAAATATTTAGGGTAGACTCGTGACTATTAAGATAAACTAGTTCAAAGATGATAACTAAATTAACTAAATTCATGGAAAAGGATACATTTCACATACAAAGTATCCAAGTTATGGTTTTGGGTTGATTGATGTCCAAGTCAAAAAAATTGGTGTATTCAATTTTTTTGCAAAGTTAAATGAGGTGAAGGATGGAATTTGATGGAGGGGTGAATGAAGTGTTTGACCCAATGTTGACTTAAATTGAACCTTTTTTTTCCAAGATCAAGGTGGTGAGAATTATGCTAGACCTCTAAAGTTTTCAAATCCTAAAGACTAACATTGACCTAAATGAGAGGATAGATATGGGTATGTAAATCTGGTTCGTTCCTCCTAGCTCAAGCATAATAGTTTCTTAACAAGAGGCCATGATTGCGATAAAGTATTAAGGCCCACTTCTTGCAAAACTTTGAATTATGATACCTATGTCTGTAATGGCGGCATGTAGATCTTTGCCTATGGATTTTGATTGTGTGATAGATCATTTAGAGGAGTTCAAAACCATGAAAATGACCTATGTTTTAGATAGGTTGATTATCATGAAAAAGACCTAGGTTTTGCCTCATAAAGAACATGTACATGTGTGGATGTTTCCTTAGTGCACGTTCATAAAAGTTCACTAACTTGTTTCTATTTTGGTAGAGTGTTGAAATGCAATTTTTTATTGCTTTTGAACTAAGATGCATAAGTTTGAAGTGACGACCTATAGACCTTCTCTTGGGGATTCTAATTTTGCGTGAGATCATTTAGAATAGTTCAAGTTTATGGAAGAAAGGAAGATATTATTTCCATGCAGGTGGTGGTAATATGGGCCTTCCATCCTCAATATCAGCTTGTTCCTCTTCTTCGTCTAATATTTTTGTTGCATTTCTCCACTGGGTAGGTGTTTCTTTTGTTAAAAAAGTGAAGCTTCTCAAACTAACAATGATATCGGTATGTTCTTTTTTAATGAGTTCAAAGTTTGGCTAAATGATAGCACCTTCAAGATTAGGTTGTTCCATAGGAGCAATCAGTCTCCAAATAGTCATGTGGGGTTCAATGTTGTCAATTTATCTTGCTTAAGTGAATTTCTTTTACCACAAACACTTGTCTTGATTATGTTTTCAAACTAAATGTTTATGTCAAAAACATCATAACCTTCACAATGTCCATTTTGTGAAAATCATGAGGTTGAAGCCATAATTGCCTATGTTGTCTTTGGAAAAGATGGATTGAGATATAAGTCAAGATATTTAGAAATCTCTAAGGATAAAAATCCTTAGGAAAAGTAGTAATATCAAGGCTATTTCAAAAGGTATCTATATTTAAGCCAAAGTGTTTGAAATTTTGAGGAAGATAGTGAATGTTTGTTTTGTAACATTTTGGAACCAAGCAATGTATTAAACTGACTCACAATCATTTACAATCCTAGGTTTGAAATGGCCATACTTGTTGATTCCTCACTCAGATTTCTTGAAACACTAAGACATTTTGAACAGTTAGAGATTTGGCAACACTAGCTCCCCTCCACGACACACACTTCTTGTGACCACCAAATCTAAAAATCTTGAAGATCCTAAGATCCTAAGGATTTTTTTGTTTCAATAATGAATAGTACAAATGTGGGGTGGCTTCAGAACAACCTTTCTTGTACCAACAAGCATTAAGGATTTTTGGTAACTAAATAGTTTGGTTCTTAGTAACAAACTGAGAACATCCAGTCATATACACACCCGCTTTGCCACTTAAGGCTCTTACTACCATTCTCATTCCACTTAAGGCATGGTACTAGGTGTAGTATGTTATATAGTCTAGGATAGAAGGTACTTTCTCGTGATTTCCCAACCTTTAATATATCCCATCAATAAATGTGCTTGCAAGAAGTTTCCTATGAGTTTCCCATTGTGGGGTGTGTCTCATAGTAAATCCTCTCTTAAGGATAGCACAAAGCATAAGTGTACTTAAGTATTTCTCTTCACCCAATATCACACAAAGCACAAGGGGATTGGATGTGTACTATAAGTGCACGCAAACAATGAAGTACACTTGGATTTTTTCTCTTCACCCAAGATCACACGAAGCGCAAGGGGATTGGATACATACTACAAGTATGTCATAGCAAAGAAAACACTAATTCATTTTACTGACTAAAGCTAAGATGAATTCATTTTATGCACCAAACAAATTGTTAAGTTTCCTTGTTCAATTTTAAAACCCAAAAGATAATGATGAGATGAGGGTTCAATTTTAGTGTCAATTGAGCATTCATTTTAAACCGAGATGAAATTTAGTGAGGTCCTAGATCATAAAGTAAAAAGAATAATAAATTGGGTTATAATTTCAGCAAAGCATCAAATGCTTGTTACAATCATAAAATATTAAGAAGAGAATGATTCTTCACTCTAGCTTCGTGTCATCCAACTTGCAAAACCCTATTAATCTAACAACCGGAACAATGTCAGAAGCATGTTAGTAATCTAACAATGAAAAAAAAAATTAAGGCACATGCTAAAAAAGGATCATTAAATTTCTTACCAAACTTGGGCATTGTTATTCACAACAGTGTCGCTATGGTTAACAAGGGTGTCACTGTAGAAACACCAGAGAGCACGATAGGGTCACTATTTTGTTAGACGTAGCCATTTGCAAATATTTGATACCTCTATAAAGTATTAGTGTCTTTGTTTTATTAATCAACGTTGATGCATTTCATAGGTGTCACTGTTTGAAATGATGATAGTGTCGTTATATGGTGATGCCCTGCAAAGGTGTCGCTGAAATTGTCTAGGGTGTCACTCTATCCTGCAAAAGTCAAAATGAATAGAATTCGAGATAGAAATTGATTAAGTTGATGGTTTTCCCTCTTAGCGCTAGAATGTTGACCAAGGATATTAGTATGGGATGATTACGCTTGATCCATGAAGAATCAAATCATAACGTAGTCATTAATACTCAATCTTAAACAAGATCATTCAAATGAAAGTTAAGCTAAACATTTATTGAAACTAAACATTATGAACTATGAAAGCATTTAAATGTCTACTTTAACCCATTTAAAAATTATCCTATTTTGGAATAGATGTCGTGTTGATGTGGAACAATGACCCTTTCCCCATCTTGTGATCAGTGAGCTTGTTCCAATTGATTCTATTGAAGAGAATCGATGAAATTGTTGTGATATGTGAATGAAAACATGATTTTAATCTAATTGAGCATGATGTAAAAGCTAATCTACCATGGTTTTATGCTAAATGATTCACATATGCAATTTCTAAGCTAATCTAAATGAGATTTAAACCAAAAATAAACAAATCCTAATTACCTAATTAGCTAAATGGATGCATTATGGAAGCTATTAATGGAAGCTAAGCTATTTATGCAACTAAAATGAACTAAAATATGATAAATGTGTGCTAAATATGAGTGTGAGTGTGAGTTATTTCAATAGCATAAGTTTTCTCTGAAAGATGGATCCATCTGTCTCCAAATATTGTTCTATTTATAGGAAAGCAAATGAGAAATGAAGGGTTAAGCTTGAAAAAGCTAATCAACAATCCAAGATGGAGGAAATTAGAGGCATGGATCATGGATTCTTAGCAACGGGTGAGAATGGAAGATGAGATTTAATAAAGGGTTCTCATTCCTTCCAAACAAGCACATTTTTGACCTATATAAGAGGTGAAAAGTTAACTTACACAAGAGGTTTCAAGCTATCTTGCACATGAAGCTTTGTGAGAATATTCCTTTTCTTAAATGACTGGAGGAGAAAGAATATTCTCATGGGTGAGGGAAAAGGATACTTAGTTAATTAAAACTAAATTAAATTGTGCAAAGGAGGAATATTCCCTTGCAAGTGGGAGGAAAAGAGGTTAATTAGATAATTGCTAATTTAAACAAGGTTTTAATCATGCAATTAGGGGATTTAGAAGAGTAAAGTGATATTCATTAAATTAAATGATTTAATGAAAGGGGGAAAGGTGAAACAACATTTAGTTAAATAACTTAGGGTTATTTAATTAAATAAGAAGACTTAGGGAGTTAAATTAAATAGTTTTATTTATCTAATTTAATGAGATGAAATGTTAGCGTGAAAGGGGGTGAATTAACCTATTTTGACAAATTAGGTTAATAGATGCAAATGATGCTATTAATTAAATAGCTAGGATGATTTAATCAATTAAGAAAAAAGAGGATGGGTTTCAAGAGGAAATGATGTTAGTATACCTGATTCGAGTGTATGATATCATTCAAGAAATTTTTCAGTGTCTACAATTTCAAATCAAGATATGTTGTCAGTGACACCAAATGTGAATGTTGAAGGTTGTACATACTTCAGAGATAGGGAAAGTGTAGTAATATAGTCAGAAGTGCAGTATGTGGTTGAAATGGTATCAATTTGATTTCCAAGTATGTTGTAGAAGAAGGTACAGTAGTTCTATCATGTTTTCAAGTTTTCTACATTGACATAGTTCATATTTGGTGTACCACATATTGAGATAAGTTGTAGAAGATTGGTTAAGTAATTTGTAGTGCATACCTTATGACAGAGTCATGGTAGCTTGGTATGCATCCCTTCAATGTGCAATAATTTGTCTTGCGGTTTAGAAGTTAAGATGGTCGAGATGTAAAGGTGTTATATCCAAGGTTTCAAGTCATCACACCTTCTACAGTGAAAGTTACAAGTAATAATGTTCTAGTTTGTTCTCTAGCAGTATAAAATGTTGATGAAGGACTATTGGGATGGTCCACATTCCTTCGATGAGAAAAAATTGTCTATGTGGAATTGGGTATGTGTTTATAGAAGTATACGAATTCTTCCTTGTAAGTCTAAGGTGTTTTTATGGTTCGCAAGATCAGTTTTCAAATAATAGTTTGCTATAGTTTGTCTAGAATGCTTTTTTCTTGTATATTCAGTGGATTTCTCCTCTTGTGCCAACATATGATGATCATTTTCTTCACAAGAAGGTTGAGGAGATACTTTTTATGGAATACAATGCTTGCATCTTGATCCACATGATAGTTTTGATCTCTCCTCGATGGTGTAAAGTTGTATAGATGGCAGTTTTGGTGGTGTTGTTAGTATTTGGGTCGTCAGACTTGTTTCCTCCATCAATAGTTGATCCTAATTAAATAATTTTATTTTTGAGGATGTGTTATGATGATTTTTGGTCCTATAATTTCATGTGTTAATCCACAAGTTTTTTCTTACAATATTATATATGTTTGGAGCTGACTAGTGTGATACCATGCATTTCTTCTAAAAGGTTATATTGGAGTCAACCCAATTGAGGTTTTGTTTTGTTGTGGATGATATATATAGAAGATCAAATTTATTTGTGAAGGTTTTTTGTTTAGAGAGGTGTGACAGAGCAATATGTTGAAAATGAAGTGTGTGAAGTCTATGTGAGGGTTAATTGTGTGAAATAGGGACAACAACATCGGCATAAGTTGGATGCTTCTTCATAGCAATTCATATTTTTATTTCTCATTATAATATTCATGTATCCTCCTCTAAGATAGTGAGTTTCATTAGGTCCTTTGTATCTTTCCCTAAGGTTGTACACCTTAGTCTGCAAGTCCATAGACAGTGAGCCTTAAACAAAATTGTAATTCTTGTTAACAGTGAGCTACATATGTTGTGAGTTAATCCTCATCTTTGTTTTTTACCTCATTGGGATTTCCACGTAAAAATATTAGTGTCTCTGTTTGTTGCATGATTTCTTTTCTACTCTTATTTTATTTTATAATGAGATGTTTAATCTACAAATGAGAATGATTAATTTTAATATATGTTGATTCACCCCCCTCTCAACACTACATTGTGTTCAACAATTGGTATCAAAGCCAAGTAACTTTGAGAAGCTTAATAATTGAGGGAGATCCTACACTTGAACAAAGTCAACAGTAAAGATCAGTGAATGTTCTTTCCAAAAATAGATCTAGAAGCAATAGAACCTGAAGGATGGGACATCAATTGAGATGGTTGTGAAGTTGATTTTGAAGGAGAACTTTAGTCTACTCTTGAAGATATTGATGAAGAAAGATTGAAAATATCAAATATGAGTGTATGTTGGAAAAAAGAAAAGAGAAAATTGAAAAATTGAAGGCAAAAGCTAAAGAATCAAAAGAAGAGATTGAAAAACTACAAGATCAAATAGAAGGAGGAAATGGATGTGAGACTAAAATCAACGAAGTTGAAGTTGTGATCTCTAATTTGAGAGTTAAGGTTGAAGAAGGGAAGAAGATTGAAGATTTTTTAAATACCAAGCTAAATGATAATAATGTTGAA
>VDFB02232820.1:0-13309 GCA_007258455.2 Sequoia sempervirens
ACAAATTACAAACTCTAGAAATTAACATGCAAATTCTCTAATTTAAAATATATATTTTTATCCTCATGCGAAGTGGGAGGAATTGCCAAATATTCCAACACTCCCCCTTAATTTCAACTAGTAATTGCATTAACACCAAACCAATTATGATTGTGATCTTCAAATCTTCTCTCAATAGCATTTGCGACTAACTTCATTTATTCTTTCGACTTTAGTGGGCTTCTCTCCTACAACAGTGCCTTTTATCATGTGGTGATCTCCTTTTGAACTACACTTTACTTGGCTATGACTCCTCAAGTGTCCATGCTTTCTCTCCTCTTATAGCTAGAGCTTCAATTTATTTTGACAAAATAGTATGGCTTTTTCTAAGGCTAGGATATATCTTCCTCACACAACTTCACATCAATGGCTTATACTAATTTCTTGCAAACAATGATCTTATGATCTCATCAACCTCCTTTCTTATAGAAAAACAATTTTAACAACTACAAATCAAATGGTCACCTTCCATGGTGACTTCTTTTCTCGACTAGATTGCAAACTCTTCTTTAAAACATGCAATCCAATCTGCAATCTAACTTCTTTGATAGTGATTGCTTCAATATTTATTACCTATGGCTTCCACAAGATCCACAATCTTCCTTCTCTTTTTATCTTGTGGGTGGTTTTCTCTTATGCAGATCGCCCACAATCTTTCTATAAAACTGCAAATCCAACAACCAACAATCTCTTTATCTTCAGCTACAACTGGATCTAATGATTTTTATAGTGCTATGATTGACTTTTCAACCTACCACGATCTTTTGCTTCGATAAATTTTTGAACCCAAATAACCTTCTTAAACCTACTCTTATACCAATTAAAAGAATTACAAAACACATAAACTGTTGCAGCAAACAAATATTATTTTTCAATTTAAGCAAGATTCATTTTTATTCAATCTCAAACATTATAAATGTCTAGAATGCTATCATTCAACTAAAACACCTTATGAGATAAAACTCATGATTATAATTTGATCAACTAACCAGATATCATAGACAAGAATACATTGCAATCACCTCGTTATATAAAGGTCTTAGAAACATCCAAAGACTTCTAGAAACTTATCATATAACTCCATGCAAATTACAAATTTTAAAAATTAACATGGAAATTATATTTTTATCTTCATGCAAAATTATAGTTCTCTTCATACAAAGTGGGAGAAATTATCAAATATTTCAACAGGAAGAACTTGTCGTTGACCAATTGATAGGGATGTGTAATGCCCTTGCTTTGTATTGCTCTTTTCTGAATTGAATAAATTTTTACCCCTCTTTTAAAAATATAAATAAAAATTTAAAAAAAAACATAAAACAAAAAAAACATAAAACAAACTTGTCGTTGACCAAAATGACATGATTGTCCAATAATAAACTCATCTACTTTAGAGCTGTTCTTGACTTCACCATAATTCTAATTTTTCCACATTGAGGTTAACATTGCGGGCTGCCATGAAAGCCTCAACCCTTAAAGCTTTTGGGAGGTCGATTTCCATATTGGCCTATTCAATCTGAACTAATCTGTCATTTCTCTGCAGTACCCATCGGACGACTGGATAGAAATTATTCTAAAAGTCTTTGTCGATAGAGAATTCTATTAAGTATCATGTCAAGCTTCATATTTCAAACGACCACCAGTGTAGTCTTTGTCGCTTCTTCGATATCTTACTTTCGGGGAGCATCATAATCCTCATTCCTTGATATATCCCCATAACTAGATTCGTCATCATTGTTGTCATACCTGTAACCATTGTTATCATTATAACACCCATCACTATATTCACAGTTTGGATCACCATCCAGCAAGAGTTTATGAATGAGCAGCAGAGCCTTCAGTGCCACTATCTGATTGGGTGTGTTGCTGATCTGTTTGGACAAGTTCTGAACGGAGGCACAAACATAACCTCTCTATAACTTCACCAGGAGTAAAACTTCTATTATGATGCTGCAAAATCTGTCTGTCTATCTTGTCGAAGCTTTACAGTCTCTTCCCATTTAACCATTTTCATATCTAAATATCTATTAGATGGGATCTAGTAATGTAAATGATTGATTACATTAGCAATATAAAATTATCATTCCTTTGATTTTTTCTTTTTCTTTTCATAGTGCACGAAAATATCATAGACTTCTCTGTGTTTGACATGTAATATAGAGACGTGAATTTCTACCAGTGTATGTAATCATCTAGACAGATCTTGATGTCAGCAGAATTAATAGATTTTGAATTACCTTCTATGTAGGATGTAATTACAGTGAGTATTACTAAAGAGTCAAGCCAACTTCTTCGCTCTGCATTGAAATGTGCTCAATTACTCAGTCAGAATGTTCATAGTTAATTTCATTGGTTTCTTATTATTTGCATGAATGCAAGAGATCTTTTATCTACGGGCCCTGTTGTCTTCCAAAAGGTGACCTCTAGTGGAGCTGATCTAATAATCCAACACGTCTTAAGATCTTAGAACTTCACAATCTTTTCTGCATCTGCTAAATTTTGGCAACCAACAAATAGTGGTTTACCTTTCTCTGCTTGAGGTCTAAGATACGATAAATAATGCATTGCGGGCACATGATGCAAAGGATATCCATTTTCTGCATGAATGTATGGAAATAGAGGATAGACCTGTCTTAAGGAAGTAGTTTCACTCAAATCCTTCTTCTTCTAAGAGGCATGCATTGGAGAGCGGAATATTTGAAGCACTGATGATGCTAAAGGCTGCCGCTGTGGAAAAAATGGACTGTTACATTTAAAATCCAGATGAATAGGTAATAACAGGTGGCATATTTTGTATAGTCTTTGTATCACATAAATGCTTCTTATAATCCTTTTCAAGTTGCTTATGACCCACTGCCTATTTTCCGTATGAATTAACCTTGTCAATATCCTAACAAGCATCAACGTTCTCCTTTTGAGATATTAGTGTTCCTTCAGACCTCCATGTATGCCCCACTTGCTGATCTCTCTTGATTCCAGAAACTGGTGCAAATACTTTCACCGTAGTAGTGCCCTCTCATTGTCTCCAAAACCTTGAATCAAGCCTTTTTCATCATAACTATAACAGATATTTTTGCAGTTCTGTTGACTCGTGATCTTGTAGAAAATACTAAGGTCTAAAATGCAAAGTATGACTACCTCTATCAGGAACACTGTATTCATGGGCCAATGGTCTAACAATATAATTATACTTGATTATATGAAAGTTGTTCCATGCCCATCTTTATGTAATGTACAAGCCTGAGAGAATCTTACTTGATCCCAACGTTAATTACAAATAGAAAATAGGTCTTTAACTTGCAAATGATCGACTATCAATGACTTCCAGCCATTTTATAGGTCTGTCAACCATCCAATGCAAATGCAAAGTGTCATGATTCAATTGTGAAGCATTAGCTATGGGAATTGGGACAAGAGATAATTTTACACCTTTAGTACATTGTCAATCCATTAGAAGGTATTGAGCTTTTTTACAATTCAAAAATAGTCCATGACCACATTCATGTCTTCAAACTCTCCACAAGGATTTTGGAATCTTTCTATAATCATAACACAATAAGCAGTCCAATGGCTTTCTGTTACAGAACTTTTGACTTTTGACTTGATCAGATCGCTCCTTATAGCAAATTTCCCTTCCACAACATCTTGAATGAGAATGTCAACAATCTATCAAATCGTGTACTTATTTAAACAGTCACAAAAATGAGCCAATGTTGAACTTTTCACATCTAGGTTGAAAAAATCCTCAGACCGACCTACATTTCAAGGAAAACATGATTGAGGCACAAAGGTGTCAGGCCTTTTCAAACAAACTACTATTTTCACCTCTTGCATATCTGATGATGATGTACCGTTTACAAAATTTTCTCCAATTACAATCGATGACCGCTCATATGTTGTTTACATTCTTCAATTTTATCATCATTTTCCCGAATTTGAACTTGTAATTGAATGTCATCTTATAGGGAAGAGTAAATTTTCCACATTGCTCTAGCATTTTGATGATTTCTTTGGTGATCTTCGTCCATGATTTGCACAACTCAGCACTAGCAACCACATTTTCCTGAATAGGCCATGTTCTGTCACTATCCTCTAGGTGATGAATCGCACCATAGAGTATTTTAAACAAGAGGTTGAACCATTTACTATGTTGAGAGAAAGAAAACGGTACTGCGGTTCATTTACAATGCTCGTGGACCTTGCTCTGCACTACTATAAAAACCTCACGTGAAAACTTCACCTTCTAGATATATTTCCACCCTCATTTTGTATTTACAACTTATTTCGTATGCTTTGAGTGACTGTAATCGCTTAAGCACTCAACAGTGGCCTATATTAGGCTATCTGATACAATCACATCTATCTTGGATTCACAAAAAAAATGAACCAAAATCAGTTATTTCAACCCATGTGCAGCAAGCGAAAAGATTATCTAAAAGTCTCAAGTTTTAGGGTTATTAAATTCTCCAGCTCAACGTATGCTTTATGCAGCCTTTCAAACCAAAACATTGGTCACCAGTTAAAATTTGTGTAGGCAAGAAACAGTCATGCCCTTCTCTTTGTTGGGTCCCGGGCCTTTTGAGGAACTCAAGACCAACCTCTTATAAGCGGAAGGAACTTAGGTGTGTCGGGAACCTTGGTGCTCTTGGGATTTAAAGTCTCAATTTTATTTTATTTTTTTGCAGGTTGCAGGAATCAAGATTGACTACAAACTTGGAATCTAACATTCGATGTTCAGAGTGGGGCCCGATGTCCAACCCATTTTTTAACATATATAGTTTTAAATTTTTAAATTTTTTTTTTTTTTAAAGGAAGCCAAAAATATGGGTTTTACAAAACGAAGACCTTATGTGACTATTAATCTGAATTTTGAGGTCTAAATACACAAAACCCTGGCATCTAAAACATAAACAAAGGAAACCCTAGAATCACCTTCTAAGAAATCAAGATTGACAATCTAAGGACCAACAAGAAAAAGGAGGTTTCAGGATCATTTGAAACTTTGAAACCTCATTAATAAGAAACAACAAAACCAAAAACATAAAAAGTAACTAAGGTAACAAACAAGAAAAGGATTTTAACACAACTTGAAATGAGGTGACAAGCACAAAACCAAAAGATGAAAGAGGAAATGATGATGAATGGAGTCTAGGTCCTTGACTTTGCGAAGCAAAAATGTGGGATGTGCATGTAGAGCATAAAATGGTAGCTTGATTGAGAAATGTCCCAAGCATTTTAAAACATGCAACCCCCCAAGTATCCAGAATCTCTAGTTTATGTTCATTCAAAACAATCTAGGAGTATGAACATGATTATGACAAGGAGCCCTATAGGGATCCAAGTTTTGGTTGAAATCTATTATCGTGTGCAAATGATGTATTCCCTTCCATAAAGTATCATTATGATCAAAATGATACACACCTTATCTAATCTATGTGAGTGTAGTCATATTTTTAACATGCAATGATATCTTGGGAGCCCCAACGGAGTTACAATTAGTTCCCTCAAGAAGAATAGCTCTACTACCAACAAAGCCTCCATAGTTCTAATAGAGATACTCGAATCACCCAAACAATTGATTTTATTCAATCATTTATTTTTGTCTCTTTTCCTAGATATTGACTTTCTTTTAAAGCATATTTTCTCAAGTTTCTCAATTCTCAAGTAGTGAAGCCTAAATATTAAGTTGAGAAGCATTGTGGACATCATGCAATAAATGTAACTACATATTTTTTGTTAGAGTGAATAATCTATCTATTCACTATACTTAAGTGTATGTAGGTTGATGGGGTTAGACAACATCTTGTCTAACTGAATGTGCAATCTTTAAGCCTCTAGAGGCTACCAAATTATTTGGTAAGCCTCATGTGCTATCTTTTTGAGGTTAGAAGACTTTTCATCTCACCTCAAAGGTCACTCAACACTTGGCATCAAGGTTGATAACTTGGTCAAAGAGGTTGTTGGTTTGCACACTCCTAGTGATCCTAAGGCTGAAACCTATAAAAACATTTGTCTACTCATTTGTGCCACATCATGGGGTACTTGTCAATCCACATAATAAGAGGATTGCCTCTTCCATGCCTATATCTGCAAGGCTTTGTATTCATTATAATTTGGGTAATCTAAATATACAATATTACATATTATTCACTTGTGCTTGTTTCCCATCTCCATAATTTCCTATTTCTTATATGGTATCAGAGTCAGGTTAGGCCCGAAGGTGAACTATATTGATTGTATTTTGTTAGTTTAATGGTAGTCTGTCTATGTTAATTATTTTTAGGAAGATCTAAGTTAGCACTGAAAATTTCAAGCACTCCTACATAGGGGTTTGCATAGACAAAAGGTTTGAGAAGGGGCTACACAAGTTTTTTGTGCCCACAACCTCATATATTCTCTCTGCCCCATGCTCCCTCACACAACCCTCACGTCATCTATTTTTTTCTTCTATGATTGAAGCAGAAGCATGTCATGTTATTCATCTGGGTGCATGGGAAATATTAAGCACAACACTTGCTCCACTATCCCTTAGCTCGACTTTTTCATCACCACTACCCATTGGCTTGCCTTTCTCATCATAGGATTTGGTCAAGTGTTGATACTGTGAAGGGTGTGTGCAAGAAGTTGAGTCCACTTTTTGGTGAAAAAGTGGAAGTGTTTTCCCTAATTTTCAGAATTTGTCACATTTGACCTTAAATTTTGAAGCAATTAGAGATGAAATCTTGGAAAAGGTCACTAATCATATAATGTAGTACTCAGAGTCTAGTTTGCAAACATATAATTTATTTTACTACCCAGATGATAGAAATTGATTTTTAATAGGCATTTCTAAAAACCAATGTTTAAAAGTCACTTTTTTTTTACCATACCATGCACGTGTATGTCATCCATATTTTGACCTAAATAATTATATTTTTTTAAATCCTTTTGGAAAAAGATTTTTAACTCACTAAAGTACACTTTTGATATTCTTTTGTAATTTTTTATTGAATATTTTTTGTTAATTTTTTATTGACCATATTTGTTGTTTTGAAAAATCGTCATGTGTGTAACGCATAAGATGACCTAAACTTATCATTTTTTTTCAAATTGAAAAGAATTGTCTAAAGTACACTTTCGTGCAATTCGTTTGTCAAAAAATTATTTTAATAAAAAGTTATTAAAGTATTAAAAAACTATGGTATTTCAAGTTTATGGATCAGTTTCATAAAAAAAAATTGAAAAATATAAAAAATAAGAAAATTACATTAAAAAGTACATATTTGGAATCTACAATGTCTCATCTATAATAGGTTTTGATTTTGTCAAAAAAAATGCAAAAAAGGTCTTCAAACATATGTCCAAAGTCGTTATTTTCTTGTGACATTGACAAGACCTTCAACTTATAGGTCAAACCAGGTCCAAAGCTTAGGTTTGGGTCCCCAAGCCTTTTCCAACCAAAAAACAAAGCACAAACCCGAAAAAATTCATATTTTTAAAAATAGATCATGTCCTAAAACAAGATCCCATTTCATAAAAAAATAAAAATTTAATGCTTTTATGAAATGGGATCTTTTTTTTGCAAAACGATCCCGTTTTGAAAAATTTCCAAAAATGGAAAGTTTCCAAAAATAGAAACTTTTCAAAACGAGATCCCATTTTGAAAAGTTTTCAAAATGGGATAAACGAGATCCCATTTTGAAAAGTTTCTAAAAATATAATTTTTTAAAAACGAGATCTCATTTTTTTAAAAGCAGGATCCCATTTTGCAAAATGGGATATGATCTTGACTTTTAAAAAATGGGATCCCATTTAGATTTTAGACTTGGGACCTCTAACCTAAACGAGATCCCATTTTCTTGAAGCCAATTTTGGGTTTTTGTCCAAGGAAAAAACTTCCATGTTTTGTGGGCTCATCTTCTTGCATTTACCCTGAAGCCCAATCATTTCATCTATTGTAACCGTCACTTCTTGGTGATGACTTTTCATATTCCTTCATTGGGCTATTTCAAAGATGCTATTTCTTGTAGGTTTGTAGTAGATGTAAGAATGTATTGGATGGTATAGAGCTATTGTAATGTACTTGAATATAATTAATACAGAGAGAAGCCCTTCTTGAAAGTGGATGTAGCCTATTGGTGAACCAATATAAAAATTTCTATGTTCTTCTTGTTTGTGTATTTTTGGTCTTCCAAATTTGTTTTTAAAATTACTGCAATCTTCTTTCATTTGTTCTACTAAAATTCAATCAACAATTGGTATCAAAGCTTGGTGAAGAAGCTTGGTGGTGAAGCAGTTCTTTGGAAATTGGTGAAGAATTTCTAGAAGCATGGACAAAGTAGATAAATGGAAGATAGAGAAGTTCGTGAAGCAAAACTTCAAATTTTGGAAGGTACAGATGGAATTGTTGCTGATTAAGTAGGATCTCTCACTCGCACAGGTAGGGAAAACCAAAGGAAAAGGTTTGATGTCAGATGAAGAGTGGAGGAAATTGGATAAGAAAGAAAGGCCACAATTTTTGTTTCGCTGTCAAGCAATGTCCTCTTCAACATTTAAGCTGAGAAGACATCAAATGAGCTATGGGATAAGCTTTTAGACATGTACGAGATGGCATCGGTATCAAACAAGATATTTTTAAAAAGGGGGTAAAAACTTTATTGATAATCAGAGAAGAGCACTACAATGAAGCAAAGGGCCTAAACCCCAAGAAAGCAAAAAACAACAAAGCAAAGCAAGAAACAACATCATCCACCACCAATCCCATCGCCATCCTCTGCAATAATCTTGTTCAATTCATGGCGAAGATCTTGGGAAATCTGATCCCACCCCTCAATCCTCCAGCCATCAAGATGCGTCGAGGCCCATTTCACCAAGCAATCTGCAGCTTTATTCCACTCCCTCAAAATATGGACAAACGAAACCTCCTCCATCAAGGAGCTAATCTGCAGAATTTGTTGCACCATCCTAGCTAACTGCCAACTGACATCAGCCACCTTCCGGTCTTTAAGCAAATTAACCAAAACCTGTGAGTCAGACTCACATATAACTTTCCTCCACCCCAAAGCATAAGCCCGTTCAAGGGCAGAGAATATCGCCAGACCTTCCATAAGGTTAACGGTCTTCGTCCCCTCGTAAGAAGAGAAGAAGAAGACCACTGAGCCTGTGGAATCTCTACCAACTCCACCAATTCCAGCAGGCCCAGGATTTCCTTTTGAGGAACCATCAGTATTAATCTTCAAAATTCCAATAGGAGGGGGAAACCATTTACCCACTCTCATAACTTTCATTTTTGCTTGCCTTCCTCTTCGGACACCAGCTGACGCCAAAGACAACGTCTGAAGTCCCAATCTCTCCAACTTCTCAGCATCCCCTTTCTCCAAGGGAAAATCAACCTCACACTTTGCTTCCACAGTCTCCCGAACCATACCCATAATTCTCTGCCAAACTTGTTGAATAATCAACTTTTCACCTCGGAAGATTCTACGATTCCGCTCCAGCCAAATCTGCCAAAGAAGGAATGTAGGCCCCACATGCCACACGTCCTGAAGGAAAGATGCGGTAGTAGGAGGTCTGCCAAGACTACGCCAGAAATCAACTAGAGAGGAAGCATGGACACAAGGAACTCTCCAAGCTTCCCACCACAAGTGCCATAGCCTCAGAGCAAAGGGGCAACGAAAAAACAAGTGCTCAGAATCCTCCTCTCCATCCCCACACAACACACACATGGATGGTCCCTGAAATCCCCTCTTTTGAATATTATCCCAGGTCAAACACTTATTCCAGGCCAAAGTCCACATGAAACAATTACACTTTGGCCAAGAAAACTTGTTCCAAACATTCTTCCACCAATGAACCTCCACCCCATCCAGCTTGTGAGATAACAACACCTGATAACCAGAAGAAACAGTATAAACACCCTTAGGGTTGGGAGACCAAGATAAAACATCTCCACCCGGAAGGGAACTACAAGTCCTGCTAGAGAGGATGTTGTGCAATTCCGCACATTCCTCCCATCAAACAAGATATTCATCATGAAGAAGTTATACAATTTAAAAATGAAAGATGGTGGGATCATGTCAAATCACCTAAATGAATTCAATACCTTAGTCACCCAATTAATTTCAATGTGTATAAATTTAGATGATGAAAGTAAAGCAATTCTATTATTATGTTCTTTATTGAACAACTGGGAAGGGATTGTGATGGCAGTTAGCACTTTGGTGGCTGCCAAGAGTAAACTAAAATTTGATGAGGAGAAAAAATCAAGAACCCTCTTCTAGTGATTCCTTGACTACTGTAAGCATAGGAAATAGAGGAAGGGGTCAAGACAGAGGCAAAAATTGTAGTGCCTCTCTTGTTACTATTACTCTTATGATACTTTTCTATTTGTGGTTCATACTGTTTGGCTACTATTTATGTTTGATGCATACTTGAGTCTATGTCAGTGACTGTTTCACCATATTGTTTGGTTGGTTGACAGTTATGCTTATTGGACTTGGTTGTTTATGACACTGCTCCTATTACTTATGATATGTGGACATATGTATTTGATGTTATGCTTATGCAGTTGTTTACTTATTGTTTAATGATGATGTTGTTTAGAATATGGTTATTGTTTGTGAGTCGGGTGAAAGGGACGGTGTTGCATCACTCATCCATGAGTGCGCATCACTCATCCGTGAGTGCCCTACTACACTGCAATTCTCTCTCACAGTGTGTTTGGCATTGAATATATATATGTGTGTGTGTGTTGTTTCAACACTTGGTTTTATGCAGGACTACGAGTACCGGGCATCGACTCCACCTGCACCATCAGGTCTAAGCATGCCCAACATACCCAATGGATATGATGTGGTTTAGGGATTTGACAAGAAAGTATCCCCATCCTTGTCCGTCATCCCATCATTGTTTCGCGATGTTGTCCATCAATATTCTATTTTGTTATGGTATCGTTTTGTTTCATTTCATTTGTTTTAAGTGTTAATTTTAATGTGTTAATTGTTTGATTTTGATGTGTTATCATTATTGCTAAATAGTTAATTTAATTTAATGATGGTTATTATTATTGTTGAAATTAATTTAATTAAGTATTAAATTTAATTATTAAAGTGATTTGTGATAACATCAAGGATTTACTTAAATATTAAATTAGTTTGTAAATTTTAAATGTTTGTAGATTTAAATGGATATTATTTTTAATTGTCGATATTAAGTATTTTTAATTATAAATAGAACAATATTTTAATTGCAACATTGTTAAATCTTAAATTAGCAATTATATAATATTGTTTATTTAATTGTTATTATGGATTTATTCAAAAAATGGATATTTTGTTAAATACTATATTTGAAACGGTAAATTTTATATATATATATATATATATATAAGTAAAGAATTTTCCTGACCGATATGATTGATTTAATTAAAATAATGGAATATTTTTTCTATGGGATAAAATATTAAAACAAAGGTGAAATTATACACTACAATTATTAAATTTTAAAAAACCATAGTGGAGTTTGGTTTATAATTTTACTAAAATGAAGAGATTTACCAACAAGCAGTTAAAGGGGAGAAAAGGGAATTGTCATGTTGAAAATGAATTTTGTAAATTAGCCACTTGTCCTATTTGTTTTTTTGACAAAATTTAGAGTTTCTTCTTAATTTATTTTGGGAAAGGCAAGTGAAAACAGAATATACAGGAATTTAAAACAAAAAAAATTACTATATATTGTGCAGAGATAAAAGTAAAAAGAGTTTTCAGTAGAGAGAATTTTGGATTTGTCGCATTTCATCTTCATCTTCAGTTGCAAATTCTAGGTTGGCTTCTTCATTGCTTTTCATTTCATCTATCTGTTTATATGCTGAGTTTGTACCCTATTATTGTGTTTGATTCTCTCTGGTAATGAGATATGCTTGGTCTATGATATGTTTGTGGTAGCCAGAATTCAATTTTTCCTTATCTTCTATTAATGTGTATGCACCACTGTTGGGCATCTCTCCTACTAGGTTGTTAGTGTGCTATAAAGACATCAGTCTATGTGTTCTATTATCCTTGCTCTTGGAAAAACCGTTTGATTTAGAAATTTTGCCCCCATGACCAGATCATTCTGACAGTAGATGTATGGGTTTTACATTCTATAATTTCCAGTAGCTTTCACCCTATGAGTGTCGATCGATTCTATGGTTAGATTATATAATTCAAAAAAAACAATAGAAAACTGTTTGCTTGTGTAAAGGTAGTTGTAGATTATACGATAGGAGGGAAGGAATGGTAGCAATGCCTCTTCTAGGATGGTATTTTTATTTCTATTATTAGCTTTTTGTTGCCTATCTAGGCAATATCTATATCCTGTCTCATATACTTTGTTCAATGAAAGTTCATTAAGGAATGATGGCATTCATGCAAGCTTTCCATCCACTAAATTTGGTCACTCTTTAGCTTTAAACCATTTAGTGATAGCTAGAAGTAGAGGGCACATATGTTCGATTCATTCTTGTTACTTGCATTTTGAAGTCTATGCTGGTTGAGTTGGGTTGGTTGTGGGGTGCGCAGTCAGTCCTTCATAAATGCTCATAATTCAATTTTTATTGGAATTTTTAACCTTTAGTCTCCGAAACCTGGTCTGGATTTGGGAAGAATGACCCTATCATAGAAATAGAGACATGGTTATGCTTGGTGTCTTTGATTCCTCTTTAGTCCAAGAAAAATTTACAATTGCCTGGGCATAGAATAAATTACAGGCTGCCCATCGATTTAATTATTGCATATGTATCTTTGGAACCCTGATTTGCTTGGAGATGGCTTTAGGATGGTTGATGGGAATGATAATATTGTTTCCTGGCCGTGCCCTCTTACTTCCTCCCTTCACTTTAAAATATTTATTGGTATCCCATTGATTTTTGTGTATAATATATATATTTGTATAGGGGATATTGTATGTTGTCCTAATAGCCACGAGTCCTAACTTAAATGTATTTTAACAACAACGTATTGGAAGATTTAAATATATGTATAGATTTAAATGTGCAACTTAAAAAACTTTACCTTAGTATGCGATACAATAGGAATAATACGATATTCTTGAAATCGAATTATTATCCCTGATAATTCTTAGTCTTGAAATTGTAAGGTGTCATTTCTATAATAGTTTGGGAACTTTGATAAAGTCTGTTTTCAGTATTACCTTGCAACAGTTAGTTCTGATAGATGTATTTATGTTTTTTTATAAATGTGTGATTAGGTGTCTATAGGGTTATTTTAAATTGCATGTTTTCATAATGGACATA
>VDFB02232822.1:0-10386 GCA_007258455.2 Sequoia sempervirens
CTTCCTTGGAGTATTTCTAACCTTAAAACTCTGTCCTTTCTCATTTGCAAATGCAAAAACTATTTCAATTTTTGACTCTTTTCCACTTGAAGAGGTTTGTCCTATTTCATATCCTAGACTAGTAGGATGACTGGAATGTTTTTGCTTATATAACATATCATCCAATGCATTAATACTTTTCTCAAACTTCTTATACTTTCCTAACTAAATCTTATGATCCTCAAGATCTTTCTTTAAAGCAACAACTTCTCCTTCAATCTTATGACACTCAAGAGTTTTGGCATCCAAGTCATATTTTGTGACTTCCACTATCCTTTTTGTCTCCTCAATCTCTATTTCTAGATTTAAGATTATTTTATTTGAATCATTAGAACATATTAACAAAGAATTCTTTTCTACACTCTTTTTCAAAGAATCAAGTTCATCCTCAAACTCTTTACAAATTTCTTCTTTATATTTCAACTTGACCTCTTTTTCTTCTTCAATTATTTTTCTTTTTTCCATTTGAACCTTGAGTTTCTTGTTTTCTCTTTCAAGTTTTCTAATCATGTCTAGAGCAGAAACAAGCTCCCCTTCAAAATAAACTACTCCTTTAGGGTTACTACCACACACTTTTATATCTGATTCATTCATATTCACCATGAATTCATAAAAATCTATATTAGACACCTTGTATTCTCCAAAAAATTTCTTATTAACATTTAAAGAATCAATTAATAAGAACTTTTCTTGAGATAAGGCTTCACTAGACATGATAGGAGTTGTTTGATTATCTTTTTTCTTGACACTAGTGTTTTTCTTTTGACCTCTATTTCTTTTGCACTTAGCCATGACATGTACTCCATAACTAAGAATCCCCTAAGATGTTAAGACTTAACTTACAAGGGTTTGGCTCTGATACCAATTGTTGGAGTAGAGTTAAAATTGAGAGGGGGGTGAATCAATGTTAACAAACAAATTAACTCTTTGATTCTTTTAACAATTTCTAGATCATGAATGAACTTATGAAATAAGAAACAAATGAATAGATAATGAACAAACACATATAATATATTGACACAAATATTGTCTTGAGTGGAAACCCCTTGGGGAATAAAACCATTCAAACTTGGCTTCATTGGCCTTATCTAAAAATATTCTTTGTCCAAAGCCTCACTGGCTGATTTGTCTCACTGACAATGGTGCTATCTCATTGATAGTCTTTTGAAATGTACAAATATGAAAGAAGCATAAATATAGAGTTGATCTCTATTTCATTTAATTACATACTTTTTTCTGCAATAACCTCAAAATCATAGTCACAAAATTCCAAATCACAAAACAATATATATACATATATTTCCTTTCTAAAAGATATAATCTATATTTTCCAAATCCTTTCCTCCACATCATCATACAAATGAGCACAACAAAGCATTTTATATGTTCTTTGTTTTTAAAACAGAATTAGGTAAACAAAAATCCTTTTGAAAACCTGTATCAATAACTTCCATATGAAACTGAATTAGAAACTACATTTTGCTAGATATGTCAACCATAGTCAATCAAAAACCATCTTTCCAAGGAAGCATTAAGAGTAAACAATACATAACTACCACATAATTTTCTGAATCGACACAATGAACCTATCAACAATAAAACCATAGCCAAACCCTCAAATAATGATAGGGTTTTCTTAACAAAAGAAACATTTAACATTTAAAAACAAACCCTTATTCTACATAGGATACTCTTCCTTAATAGTAGACCTAGCTAGGGTTTTTCCTTAACAAAGTATTTGCATATAAAAATTAAGAGATGAACAAATTCTTGTATACAATACTTCTTCAAAAACAAAAACTGATAGGAGACCCATGGAATTTAAGTAAATAAACAGCTTCAAATCCAACCATACAGACTATGGAAAAATTTCTCAAAATAGAAGCTTACATCATAGACAACTGACCTTAAGATTAATAAAGTGCCCAGATCAACAACAAACTCAACTATTGTTAATCGTTACAATGATTACTAGGACAATTTAAAGCCCAATGATCTTTATTGACACCATGAAAAGTAAAAACAAAATGGATAAGAATACACCTGGGTGGAACACAAAACACCTTCACTGTCCTACTTTTCACTGCATAAAACCTGTCCCTTCAGCCAAACACAAAAAACCAACTTTTCTTGTAATTGAAGCCATGATTAGGGTAACAACCCTAATCGATACAAAAATGAAACAAACACCAATGATGTCCATCCAAGTCTTCAAAGAATTTTACAAATATGACATAATGATGTTTCATATATGAGAATTATGATGGGAAAGAATTCCCATTCAATAAAAACATAATTACCATTGATGGTGCAAAGTTCCTTGTAACTTTGACTTTATAAAACATTATCATTACCACCTCTTACCAATTAACTTTGAGAAAACATAATGTGCCATCCTTTCAAAAATAATTCCTCACAACAATTCAAAGCTTATTTGAAGAATAATATGTTACCTTATAAAAATAGAATGTGTCAATGCCTTTTGAACAATCTTTAGAATATAGTCTTTACCACTGCATCTTACCAATATGCAAGTAAATATGCAAATGAACTTTCTTATTTTAAATTGATCATAGGCCAA
Organism: Sequoia sempervirens; assembly: GCA_007258455.2. NCBI lineage: Eukaryota > Viridiplantae > Streptophyta > Pinopsida > Cupressales > Cupressaceae > Sequoia > Sequoia sempervirens. The sequence goes on from VDFB02232822.1 coordinate 2,621, forward strand.
GCTTGAAACATACCAATCATTGAAATATGCCAAATGTAGATGATAATTCCAACTCATGTAAAATTGAAATATCACCATGTGCACAACCTGATACCTCAACCTTGGTGTTATGACATTAATGCCAAATAATACTAAGGGACAACACATCTCCATCTCCATCTCCATATCCATCTCTAGGTTCTTCTCTATCTATTTATCCTTACATCTCTCTCTATCTTTATTAGTATTTACCCCTCTATCTATGCATATTTTTCCACCTCTCTCCCTATTGGAAACTTGACATGAGCCTATTGGCAATGAATCTTGATTAAATCTTTCCTAATTTAGAAGTTTTGTTTAAGTCATGTTTGGATCATGGTAAGTGGATGCATAGTTGATTTGAAACTATTACTTCTTCATTAAGACCTTTATTGCACATACAACATCATTTGATAAATTTCCTACTAATTGACCTCATGTAATATGCATAAATGTATGAAAAAAAACCAAAAAACAAAAATTCCCCCTAATTTTCCTTCCACACCTCTTCAACATACCCATTGCAGACTAAGGTGTGATTGCTAGTTTGGTAATTTTTGTGAACACATAAAGTTTTGGAGTAGAAAGGAAATCAAAACAGGTAAACTTCTTCAGAGGACATGTTAGATAAGGCCATCAGTGATTTGAAGTACACTAAGCTATAAGGTAGTTTGGAATGAGAAAGGTTTGTTTCAAGATAGATCTAATTTTAGTAATTCAAAAATAATGTCAAAGTTATCTTATCTAATCAATCATATAACACAAATTGGAATAATGAAAGACCAATTCATAGCAACTAAAATGGTCCTTCTAATAAAGACACCCCTAACCATTTGAATAAATCTAGTGCAAATGTTGTAGAGAATAATCCCTGGTGTGTAGCAATGTCAACTACCATATACACCTTCACAATGTATGGTGGCTTTGTCTCTATTAACCAATAGATCCATATTATAGTTGCAATGATGTACATATTGAAACTAATTATTGTTATGAGGATTATGATTTGAATATGATGTCAATAATACTATGCTCTAGAATTGAAGTATATTCTTCATAGATGAAGAGCATGGAGTTAGATGTAAATGGTAGAAGATGTCAAGAGGAGGAGTACCAACAGTAGCTTTTTCTTACAATGAATAAGAAGGCAATTTTGTTCTTAGAATGGAATATTTTGGTTCCAATGTAAGGATAAAACAACTCCCTGAGGAAGAAATTAGAGCCCTAAATGCAACAACTATAGCTCAATTTAAAAGTAATTACAACCTGAGAGAAAAAGACATGTCCCTGATTAGTTAAAACCTTGCATTATTTTAATCAAAGAAACACAAAATTCCCCCAAGTCTTCAATTCTTACAAAATATTCAATATTTAACAAAGAGTATGGACTTGAAAAATCTTAAAACTCAAGAAAAAGCTATAAAAATAAGGTATAAGGCTAAGATTCAAGATATTGTAGACAAAAAGTATACTCATGAGAGTGTTATTGTTGCAATAGAGGTAACTACAACTGGTAAAGATAAGATTGCTAGTCCAAATTCTATTGATATCTAAATTGTGAGTGTACCTAATTGTATTCCTATTTGTATGGAACAAATTTTAACCCAAGCCAAGATATTTGTACCTTTGTTAGAAATGATGAGAATAGAAGAGCACAAGGATAAGGATATGGCTATACTTTCTAATATAAAAGTGGTACTTCAAGTAACAAGAAGGTCATAAGACAATCTGAGAAGGGTAAAAAGCAAATGAATAAGGTGAAAATGGAATATTCAAATAGCATACGTATATTTGAGAACTACTTTATCAAATTGTGCTTCTCAAGTTGAACTATTTTATGTTACATTACTTGTAGATGATAAGTTAGTGAGGAGCTGTGTGATTGATTTAGAAGCTTCCACAAATATCATGCATTTGGCGATCATGAATGAACTTGGTTTAAAGGATAGTAGAGCATATGGTAGATATTTTTTATGAATTCAAGGGATGTTCCAATAATTGAAATCATGAAATATGTCGTGTTCAAACTAGCTACATTTCCTAAGAACTTTAAAATAAATATAATAGTTGTAGATATTCCACCTTTATATGGAATGATCTATCAAGGAAACGGTCTATACTAGTGGGAGGAAGAAGTTAGTTAGACATGCCATATGCCCTGATTCCCATCAATGGAAAAATTGTAAGGTTGGATGTGGTTGAAGAGCCTGAATTTGATGAGGAAGTTTTTTCTCTCAATATTGGCATGGAAAATTTTAGATTTGAGATACCATAAATAGAAAAATAGAACCCAACACCATTAATTAAAAAAATTAGACATCACTTGAAAATTTTGATTTATGCTCAATGTATTTTGATGGTGTTTGTTCAAAAGGAGTTGGAGTTAGGATAATACTCATATCACCAAAAGATAATTTATTCAAGTACTCTTTCTTTTAAAAGTTTTAATGTATAAATAATGTAGTTCGACATGATGTATTACTACTAGGACTAAAATTGGTTTTCAAGCATGGAATTAAGAAACTTAAAGTACGAAGTGATTTTGAACTAATAGTCTCTTAGGTTAGAGTTAAATATTCTTCTAAGCACGAAATACTGAAATAGTAACAGTTTACAATCTAGGATTCAATAAAGCTTTTTGATGCTTTCTCTATAGAATGGATATAGAGATAAAAAAAGGTATGGAAGATCTCTTGAAAAATATAACACTAAAACATAATTATATAATTTTTTTTGGGATCTCCATTGTTAAAATATTGACAACACCTTCAATTCTTGATAATGCTTACATTGTTAGTAGCTTACAGAGAAAAGACCAAAAGCTATCGCAAGATACCACATAAGACTTACAAAACCTAAGGTAGAAAAGTAAGATGGATTAAAGGTACAACATAAGGGTCACATCCCTCTAAGAGAAAAATTATAAATGTATGTATGTAACAGATGTATGAAGAGGAGGATAGAATGGAGAAGAAGAGTAATAGATGTAGTGTCAAAAATTGTACTCCCTTCTTGGAGACAGTACAATTTCACACTTAGTTTGGACCTATTTTAGTACCCTTGCATTCTTGCCCTTTAAATCACCATTAATAGGCCCATAAGACCATTTGTTATACAACCCAGGGATTATTTCAACTCAAATCCCAAAAAATTCAATAAATACATTCAATATTTCAATCCCCCCAACATTCTCTCACCACAAAAATATAGATTGGGGGCCATACACTAACTTGGGTGTATTCATGAGTCCCCCTAGGTAGGACCCATATGCCACCTTGGGTGTATGTGTCTTGTTTGGGGCTTTTTCAGGGATTGGGTGAGTAATTAAAGTTTTTTAATCTAAATTTCACAAATGTCGGCATTTGGGATCTAATAAATGGTAAACTAGATGGGATGCCAATAAAATCTAAGTCTCACACTCATTTTTTACATTGGGAACTAGAGAGAACAAGACAAGTGATCAAGTAAGCAAGATATTCAAGTATTTGCATTCAAGAGTAAGGAGTAAACAAAGTTGAAGTCTTGGAGCAACATTATAGTGTTTTTGTAGGTCTTCAAGCTCACTTTCATTTCAAGGTCTAGCATTTACAAAGATTGATGATGGTTGCCTATGGTGGATCATGATGAATTCTATGTTGGGGAGATGTAACTAGCCATTGAACCAAGCTTAATGTCTTGTTTCCTAAGTGATTCCATCTTCCATTATCATTATAATTTTTACCTAAATGAAGGTACATGCATTCTTATGGCTTATTAGGGTGATTGAAGATCTTCCAAAGTGAGTCATAACCATTTTCATTTTTCATGTATGCATCCTACTCTAGCACATTAGAGTATGGTTTCATTGCATTTTACATCTCTTAATCTTAGGTGCACTTAAGATTAGGACCTTCACACACATTTCCATTTCAGATCTATTATTTCTATCAAGGTTTAATTACCAACTAGGGGTTTGACCAAGGAAAAGCCCCATAAGCATATCAATGCAACATTGTTTTTTACAAATTTTTAATAGATTCAAATCTGAAAGAAAAGTTTGAAAAATGTATGAAGGAGGTGCAGAGATAGGAGAACAATTTAAAATCTTGCTTTATTGGAAAGGAGTACTGAGACTAAATCACCCCTTTGGGCGTATGAGTCCCAGTATGTACCTCTTTTTACCAGTTTTTTGTAGATCCTGATTTGCCAGCAGAAGATTCTAGATTCAACCCAAATTCATATAGTAGGACTAAATCACCCAGCCTAATGTATGTGTCCTAATGCACTTTATAAACAATAAATTTTAGGGTTTTTAGATCTTATTTAGAAATATCCTATCCTGTAGGTAATTTTTTGTTTCTCTTTGTTTAATAATCTAATTTCATGTTTTAAGTTTCTAGGGTTTTGTACATGCATATTTTCATTTCTCCATGAAAATTTCATTTTAATGGTGAAACCCTCATTTAATCATAGCTAAAGAAACCCTCTTGTACTCCCTTCCCTCAATTGAGTCACTTGGATGAGGGATCTCTAGGGTTTCCTTATGAACTAGGATCAAAATAGGTCCCCTTAGTTCCATCTCCCAAAAGGTGGAACCCTATTTCCTTCAGTTTAATAGATAAGAATGTGAAGATATGATAGAATCTAATGTAGAATAGATTAAGACATGTCATTATATCTCTCATATCAATAGATATGGAGTCATCAGGATTTTTTTAGTACATATTTTATGAAGGAATGTTGATTTGTATTTATATTACATATGGAATATAATTAAATATAGTTTCCCTTGCACAATTAATCTTTTATCTCACTATATCATCGAGGATATAAATTGACTAAATAGGCATAACAAGGTATAAATATCTAGAATATTATTTTTCCATTTCCTCTTCCCAACATTGGTTATGCTATCGAGACCCTAGAGTGAGCAATTAAGAAAATAAAGGGTAAGGAAAAGAAGTGGTAGTAGTAGAAGGGATAATAGTGACAACAAGGAATTTTTTTTCTAGACACAACTCTTAGGTACCACCCTTATGAGAGGGAGATGGGAACTAAGGGATGAAAAATGGAAAGGGGATGGGGAATTAGAAATGATTCCTGAAAAAATGTAATTGTTTAAAATTTATCTACTAACCATAAGATACATAAGGATTAATAGAAATCCATATCAAAGTAACCCCATGGTAAAAGGAGATAACAAAAGGAAAGTTGAGCTTATTGAAATAATTAAGTGGACAATAAAAGTTAATGTAGAATAAAAAATGTTAAAAAAAACCTAGGATCGATAGGAAAGATACCAAAGAAGGATGGAAGAAGCAAACAAGAGAGAAATAGAATAGGCTAAAGAGATTTTAGTAGAAAATATGAACTAAGAGGATGAGCATGCTACTAAGGGTGATGTTGAGTGCACCATTTTGGGTGCAATTGAGGAAGTAAGGTGATACCCCAAATAAATCTTAACATGGATAGAATAAGCAAATTATAAAAATATATAGAGGATAAATTGAGGATTATAGAAAAACTAGAAAGGATTTAGAATAAAAAGCCACAAATTATAACACCACTTATAACCAAAACAAAAATCTCTTATCCTGATTGGGAAAATTAATTAAGGATAGATGAAGATTAGTTACCAATCGTTACCCCTATACAATATCCCCGAATAATAATAATTTCTTAAGAATACATAGATGAGTTGGTTGTGCTAGATGTGTTATGAGAATATAAAGGTAGGTTATAGTAGAAAAGGAAGAGGATCTTGAGCATTTAACAACATATAATGAAGTGAAACCATTAAATAATCAAATGAAATTTACCAAAAAAGTTAAATCTCAAAAAATTAAAAGAATCTTTGAACAAGCACAACCCCTAGACCAAGAGTCACCCTTAATACCATTAAAGTCATGAAAATTTTCCACATAAGCTATAGAACAAATCCGAGGTGAGAAAGACATAGGAGAAAATGAATATGGAAATAGCATAATGACCTTGGGAACATAGTCCTTCAATATAAATATATATTGACAACAACTATGAAGTAGAAATAATAACCTCTAGGAAGCTACCTATTTTTCTAAAGGACACCATTGAGGTTACCAAAACATATTTTCATTCTACAATCAATGTGGTGGTAGAGAAAATATAACTACACACATCACTAAATTGTTTAATTTTTGGCTCTTTATGAAGTGATGCCCTCAAATCCAATACTATAATCCAAAAATGATAAGAATACAATATAGTTTAACAAGAATTTTGTTGATCATCAAATCTTATGCTTCTCGATAGTCTTATGGAAACCATTGGTGGGGACAAATTGTGTCTCACTGAATACCTTCGGGTTTTTATAGAAAGTCAACTCTTCTTTTGGGGTTTTGGGAGAAGGGAAGAAAAGAAATGTACATATACAACATACAAGGTGATCTGCCAAAGCTTTTACAACATTTCAAACTCAAATTATTCCTATGATTGTTAGAATTAGACATTTTGCTTGACCAAGCTCTTTTCTCATGGTTGGAAGAGGATGAGGCTGTGTTCGCAAATGAAGCCCTGACAACAGTTCTTTTTTCTGGCTCGCCCGATGGGACAAATTTTTTTCCAAACACCTGATTAGAAGTCAAAAATATTTCTTAAATCAGGCTAAGGAAGGAAACTAGAAGTTTCATGCATAGAGTCCAAACAAGAGCATCCTTGAGAGGCCACTTCTAGTACTCTCATTTACTTGACTCAAATCCTAGAAGGAAAAGAACTATAGGTTCTATATCACCTATAAGGAGTAATAGAGTGAGAAGTAAGAGCCCAGTATCTAGAGCTTTATCTACCCCACCCAGAGGTTTAAACTTCTAGATAAGATTGCATGTATATCTGATTCATAGGAATCTATTCTCCATGGCTCATGTTCCTCCCCCTCCTCTTAGAAATTTTGTAACATGGGATAGTGGTAGTCCACTACAACCACCCACACCCCCAGATGTATGGCCTACCATACCTACTAATGCCCTCAAGGCTATTCCAAGATTCTCCAAAGAAGATTTAAAAATACCTTCTAAACACCTTCAAGATATAGTGGAGGTATGTAGGGTACATAACATATCAGAGGAAAAAAATCATGTTGTGACTGCTTGCTACCTCTTTTAATGGTAAGGCTCAAGATTGGTATCGATCTCTGGCCTCTAGTTCCATCCTTTCTGGGGACCAAGTTGGATAGCACCTGTTCAAATGATTTTTAGAAAAAGGAATCCATTCCTCATTGCTACAACAACTAATCACCATCAAGAGGGATCCACATGAAGAATTGAGCGATTTCAACACCAGGTTCCACAAGACTTGGGAAAGGATCCCCATCAGTGCTTGACCTCAGATTGCAATGGTGTTCATGTTCTATTTGAAGGCCTTTAACTTGGATAGTGAAATCATGATAACCTCCATGATGGGAGGGAATATCCTACTTCACACATACGAGGTGGCAGTACACGCAGAGAATAACTTGATTGATGTCGGGAAGCTTCCGCCTTAGCTGCACATGGTAGTATTTGTAGAAATCTCTGATGGCCATTAGGAAGAAGCCAATCCAAGAACTCCTACAACACAATTAAAGCTATTTACACCATGGCCTAGTCATCCAATAGCCTACAAACGCGTATCCTAGCACTCAAGCAAGCACATTAGGTCTTTCCTCAATGGTGGTAGATATTGTTGATATGAAAGATCTTATTCATATTTTTTCTAATGAATTGGTTATTATCAAACGAAAACAAGCAACACCT
>VDFB02232827.1:0-17361 GCA_007258455.2 Sequoia sempervirens
GATTGGCTTTACACCTGCAAATGAAATTTACTTAAAATTTTACAAGGTTCTTATTCAAAAAATTCATTTTGTGTGGATATTGTGTTCATTCTATTCCATGAGACAAGAATTATTTGAGGCATTTTTGTTAAATGATTTTCCTATCATGTGTATCCTTTAATATTTTATAAATATTTTTCCCTAAATAGAGTGTTGAGAAATAAGAATTTGAATCAAGTAATGGATGTTGTAAGTAGTTGTGGACATTGATTTTACTACCACACATTACATTTTCTTGAAAATTTTGAATCCAATATAAATATATGTTACAATCTTGGCACCCCATGACATCATGTTCTTATTAAAAAATTGTAGGGACAATGATGAAATTTGGACTACTTCTAATGTCCATTTGAACATGGTAACCCTACAATTTCTTTTATTATCAATATGTCTCATTATTAAATAGACGTTTTGTGAGGAAGAATGGAGGACATGGATTTAAGAAGTTCAAATTTTTCTTATGTATATCAAAGTTCCACAACTTTACATTTATAAAGGTTTTTAAACCTTTTTTATTTTTTATTTTTTCTTTGTCCTTGTGGGATTGTAGGATTCATGGGGAGATCAGGAAGTGAAGCTAATCCAAACTTTCCTAATCATTTAGGATTTTTTATTTTTTATTTTTACATTTATGGAAAAAAATTAGGTGTAAAAAGTTATTTTTAATATTATTTTCCATGATCTTGTAACTTCCTCAAATTTAGAATATTATAAAAGCACATCACCACAAAATCAAATTGATGAAGTGTAAAATTCCAATACAAACAAAGGAGCAAGACTTCTTTGAAAGGTACCCAAGAATACAAAGGAAGAAACAAGGAGATACCAAAAGGTGGGAAGGCATGAAGGATACACCATAGAAGAAAGTAGCACCGGATATGAGTACCGTAAATATCGTAGAACAATAGAAAAAGGAAAAGAAACAACACTCACTAGACAAGGTACAAATACCAAAAAAATGCAAGTACTAGTAGAAGGGAGCTCAGAAGGGGATGATAATTTCCACCCCACCAAACAACATGACCAGATCTTAGAACAAACAAGGAAAATCATTGAAAAGAACAAGAGAAGGAAAGAGAGCAGAAAGGGTTTTTCTCAGAACAAGAAGGATACTAAAACAATTAGCACAAATGGTAGGGAAAAATTACTTACTAATAAATTTAAAATAAATCACTAAATACTAGAATAAGAAACCCATTTCGTAAGTCAAAACAATAAGGAAACATTGGAAAACCCGACCTATCATGATTAACCTCCGGATCTATAACTGAAATATCTCTAGGGTATGTTGCAAATCAAGGTATAACTTGAAGCAATATAAACTTAATAAAGTGGTTGCAAATCAGAAATTGTGTATTCAAGATTACCAATATGTGAATAAGTGATTAGAAATTGCAATAATGAAAGAAAATATGCAATACCACAAGTCATCAAACATAAGTGACACAAGATATATATGGAGAAACCCTTGTGGGAAAAACTCCACACCGAAAGAGATCCGATATTTGTATTAATGCTCAAGGAAGTACATCAATACAACAATCCTCTCTATAATATGGTAGCACTTTTTTGCTTTGACAACTTTCAAAAAAAATCTGCAAGCCACCATCTCAAGGCTCCAATATATAGAAGTTTATGGGAGAGAATACCACAAATGGTATCCCTAAACAACAAGAAAAACCACCTAGAAAAACTCATACCCCCCTTAGTGGATAACCCAGAAATATGGCATAAAATAATGAGTAATCAAATTGCCTTCACATGGGTGCCTAACCCATAGCCAATCAAAATTTGGTCAAACCTGAGTGCTCCATAACTCATTGACAAATTTTAAAACTACATACAAGAGCATGCACCAACATGAAAACCTAGGCACCCAACCATGCAAGAGCATGCAAAAAATGTAAATAACATGTAAGGAAATGCACACCAAATTGGTCCCCACTCATGAAGTTAGACGACCAAGAGGAATATTCTCTTAGGATGCTCTGTAACTTCCACTTTAATAGGTCCACCTCTTTGAATTCAATTACAATTTTTCTTAGGAAAATAAATAATAAATATTTTGTCCCTCATGTCCCCTAGCACACTTCCCAATGAATGTGGAGACACATAAATCAACTTAGGATAGCAATTTTTATGTCACCTATCCTAACATTCTCCCACTTGACATTATACATTGCAATTACATCCATGAGATACAAATAAAACATAAAATCAAGTACATGGATCAAGGCCCATGGCCTTCCTAAACCAAGAGAACTTATCTACAATCACTGGCTTTGTGAGAGAATCTACAACATAATCCAAAGTGTCAACCTTCTCAATCAAAATATTACCATTCTCTACAATTTCTCACACAAAGTGATATTGAAAATTGACATTCTTAGTATGAGCATGATACATAGGATTTTTGGCTAAACATATAGCACTCTAACTATCACATTCAATCCTCACTATCTTGTAATCAAAACCAATACCATTACCAAGTATTTGTAACCAAACCACCTCCTTAGAGGCATGTGTATATGCCATATACTTTGCTTCAATGGCGGACAAAGCAACAATAGACTACCTCTTACTCATCCACCTCACCACACCTCCAAACAAAGTAAAAATATGGCCACTAGTGGACCTTTGAATATCCAAGTCACTTGCCCAATTTGTATCAACAAAGCCCTATATGTCTAATGACTTATCCACATCATCAATACCATGATAAACCAAACTATAATCTAAAGTACCACAAAAATATCTAAACACCCTCTTAACAAAATTTCAATGCTCTCTACCAAGGTTACACATAAACTTGCTCAAAACTCCCACTACTTGGGCTATATCTGGTCTAGTGCAAACCATTACATACATCAAACTACCAATGACACTAGAATAAGGAACATTAGAAATCTCTTTAAAATCATCATTATAATTAGGAAACATGTCTAAACTCAACTTAGTACCAACAAGAAATGGAATATTTATTGTTTTACAATCATGCATATTAAAACTCTGCAAAACGGTTGTTGGAAGTTTGGAGATTGTTGGAAACTTGTCTTTTCATTGATGTCAACCTCTAGCATTGGATTTGTTGGAAGTGTTGGTATTAATTTCAATACATTGTATTGATGTTTTCATTGATGTATGGGATAAGTAATGTTGCTAATGTGTTTGGGTCACTTGGTTTCCAAGTGCTTTTGAGAAATTTTGAATAAAAGAAAGTTCAGTATGAAAAAGTGGTGTTCAGTCTTTTAATCCACATTTCTTCATGGTTGAAGATATTATCATGCAGTTTCGAGGTGATGATCGAATTAGATGTTCAAAGGTTTCATATCTAGAGTTTCAAGTGTTGGATTGTTCTACAATAGAATATCTGTTTGACAGTATGTATGTCTAGTGAAAAAGGGTGTTTGGGAGAAATGAGATTACTCCACATTTCTCCATAATGAAGTTTCTAGTTTTTTGGATCTAGAAACAAGCTTATAATGTTTGTATCTAACTTCCCTTGAAGTTTTAGGTGCTAAGTTGTTTTGTAGAGTCATTTTATGTAATCGATGTTTGTGCCAATATGTTTGGTTGCACAAAATGAAGGTGTTCTTGAGTTTCAGGTGGTTGCAGTAGTTGTGTAGAATATTTTGATGGTTCTAGAATATTCTTAGCTATTGTATGAATATCTTGGAGTGTTTTTGTGTGGTTTTCAAGATGTTTTTAAACCTAGAGAGGTGTGTTTGGTGTCACTTGTTAGTGTTAGTGTAGGTTTGGCCAACTTGGCATGCTAGCCTAATTGCAGAGGATAATTATTGTTTGAGAAAGTGTTGAGAAGCACATTTTTGTAGATTTTGATCCTAGTTAAGTAGTGGCATGGTTTGGATTCACTTCTTTATATTGTGGAGGTTTTTGGTGCAAACCTATTTGATGTTGCATGGTAGAGGTGTATATGTTTCATTGAGCTGACCTGATTGAGAATGTTTTAGGTCACGAAGGGTATAAATGCAAGGAGATTTGTTGTGTGGATTAAGTGTGAATTGGTGTGTGATGTAAAAGATGTGAAAGATGTGAAAGTGATAAAGTTTTGATCTAAGTTGAGCCTTAATTCTTATGACTTCCTAATGCAATAAGTAGAAGGTGTCTAAATTTCAGTCTGTTTGTGGAGTTGTTCATGCTTTAGTGGAACTGTACCTTTGAAATATGAGAGATGCATTGTTAGTAGTTCAAATTGGTAGTGAGCCGCCTCTTTTTTTCTTCTTTTGGATAGTGAGTCCTTTGGTAGTGATCCATGGGCAGTGAGCCTTATTATATTTGGTGTTGCAATTCATATATTAGTGAGCTAACCCTCTCTGTGGTTTTTTCCTTCTTAGGTTTTCCACATAAGTCTGGTGTTCTTATGTGCTTGATATTTTTGCATTGTTGCTTTACATGTTTTCATTATGTTAATACATGTTAAGAGTTTAATGGTGAATAAGAGTTTAAGAACTAATATAGATCTAAATGTTAATGAGGATTTCTAATGTTTTAAAAGTATAAAACTGATTCACCCCCCCTCTCAGTTGTCTTGTGCATTTAACAATTGGTATCTGAGTTGTGGTTCCTAGGAAGAAGCTTAACCACTTGAGGTAGATCTAGATGTAACACAAGAAAGGTGTTAAAGCTCCCTTGTTTGATGGAACAAATTATACCTATTGGAAAGATATGATGGATGCTTTCTTAGTCTCCCTTGGGTTTGGTGTTTGGTAGTCTATTGAAAAAGGTTATTCTATACCTATAAATGGGCCCATCATCTGATGGTGAGATCAAGGAATATGAAAACAATGGCAAAGAAAGGAATGAAATCTTGAGTGGTCTTACTAATTTAGAACTTATGAAGGTTATAAGCTACAAATCTACTAAAGATATCTAGAAGAAGTTGGAAAGTATATATGAAGGAGATGGCAAGGTCAAACAAGAAAATATGCATAACTACAAAGCCAAATTTGAAAACCTAAGGATGGTTGAAGATGAAGATATTACTACCTACATCCTTAGTGTTGGTGAAATTGTCAATGCTATCAATGATCTTGGAGGAAAGTTGGATGAGAGAAGTTGTGAAAAAGGTATTAAGAAATCTAAATCTACCTAAAGCTTATAGTCATAAAGTTTCTACTATTGAGGAAGCTCATAATTTGATCATTATTCTAGAGATCAGATGTTTGTTGCTTTAACTTCTTTTTAAATTAGAGAGTTTGGTCAAGATACTACAAAAAAATGAACTTCCTTTAAAGTCTGCAAAGTAGAAAAGGATGATGGATTAGATCCATATGATCTTGATGAGGTGGAAGCGAACTTTGTGAGGAGATTGAAAAAGAGTATTGGAAAATACCTGAGATAATCCACCTTTCAAATCTTTTAATTGTGGAAAGATATTTCATTATGCATCTAAATGCCCAATCAAAGTTACTAATGAAAAAAAAGGATCGTAAGGAGAATTTGTTAAGAAGAGTTATTATGTTGAAAAATACATTGGTAATAGAAATCTTTTTGAATTCCTCTTCTAATGATGGATCAGGTGTGATCGAGCGTCGATCTAAAACAAGCAGTTGAATCAAAGCTTGCTCTATTACTCTATGGACTGTGGAAAAATCATACCAACTAAATACATTGGTGTTTCTAATGATGAAGAATTAGATTATCAGAATGAAGACAATGATGAATGTTTGTTCATGGCTCTAAATCTTGGAACTAATTCTACTAATCTTGAAAGATTTGTGAAGGAAAGTGCTTCAGAAACAATTCATAACATTGAAGGAACTATGTTAACTAATTTTCATGCTAGAGAGGAGGAATTATTGGATCATTGATAGTGGATGCTCAAATCATATGACAGGTGATAAGATTAAGTTTGTTAAGCTTGAAAAGTATGATGGAGATCTTGTTAAGTTTGGTGATGATACATTTGCTAAGATTTGTGGAAAAGTTTCAATTAGTTTTGATGGAAAATATAATATAGATGATGTTCTTTATGTCAAGGGTCTCCAACATAATATTCTAAGTGTAGGAAAAATGTGTAGCAAAGGATATAATCTTGTATTTTAGAATGGTGGTTGTGAAATTAGAAAAGGAAGATCTGGTATTCTAGTTGCTCTTGGAACAAGGATAGGAGGTAATTATCTATAGACACTTAAAAAAATTCCTCACAATTGTCTTATTTTTCATCTATTAATTAAATGGATATTATTATCTGCTTAATTAATTCATTTAAATACTTTCTTCTATTCATTCATCAATGCATTTATAAGAATCTATCCATATTATAAGCATTTATCCATATTATAAGCATTTATTTATAAGCATTTATCCATCCACATAGTCAATCATTTATCCATTTATCCATCTGCATAATCAGTCACTTATCCATTTCATATTACTCCATTTTGCATTAATCATCAAAATATTCATACATGAACCTTTATCCATTTACATATTTCATTAAATAATTTAAATACATAAAATTATTTAATCATTAATCCATTTAATTCATTAAATCATTCATCCATTAGTTTGAAAATCCACTTTAAATAAAATTCTAAACCTACATCATATCATAAATCATCTCATTTATCTCTCTCATTTCAATCAATTTCAATATGCATTTCTCCACTTCATTCTTTTATCCCACATCTCTCCCTTAACTTGAATTCACCCCGTGAATTCATCTATAAAAGCCTTTTCTTCTCACCAAAAAAGCATACATTGAATTTTGATCATGCAATCCTCTCTTCCATTCATCAAAGCTTGTTGCATTTGTGCTTGTGAAAATCTGAGAGCACCAAATGCATAATTCAAGATCATGGTGAATAGGAGAACAATGGAGTTTTTTTTCTTTAGAATGAATATGTTGTTGAAAAATGGAGGTAATTATGTAGCTTTAAAACTTGTAAAAATATTATACTGTAGATCTAATTAAGTGTTCTTTGTTACAATTTCTTTGTGGATGATTATTTGTTTAGATTCATTTTACCATTTGTAGAAATAGACAGTAGATTGTAGAAGAATAAGACCAAAAGATAGAAGTTACACAAAATATACCGTGGAGAAACCCTTCCGGGAAAAAACTCCACCAAGAATCAATGTATTATTTAATCTCAGAATAAGATTACAATAATTCCAATCCTTGCTTGAGATGCTTCTTTTTCCTTCAACAATTCTTCTTCACAACCTATAGTAAAATCTAATAAACTCTCTTCAACTTGCTGCAATAAATAGACAATAATGAGCCTTGTAAACTCCAAAGAGTTTATAATTACAAAGCACAATGCTTATCTCACAAAATTATGCTATTCCTTTAGTGAGGTTCTACCGCGAGAACAATGTCAAAACAAGTCCTTCATCTATTTGGGTGTCCCCAAACTAAAGTCATAACAAAATGTTGATTAGAAGATATCTTCTAAGCTTATCCTCAAATTTGGTGCCCAGAATGGGCCCGCAACTCAACCTTATAAAATATCTTATCATGCAAAGTGTTAACTCCAAGATGCCAACTTGGGCACCCAATGTGGAGTCAAGTCAGTGATGGCGAAACATATCTCTCCACCATTCATGCAAAATATCATGCATGATTTATGTCCCAACAATTGAATGTATCACCTGTTATCTTTCATGCAACTCTCAAAGTCATTATTTATTTTCATTCTATAGTTAATTGAAGTCAACTAGAATTCAACTAAAACTAACTACTGCATGAAGTGAAGACAGATTGAACCATAATTGAACTAAGCTAAACTAAAACTAGAAGCTAAGCTAGTTGATGTTAGTGAACTAGAAGCTAAGTGAACTCCATGCATGTAAACATCAATCCCTAACTTCTAGGATCTTTGCATGCATTACTGAAGTGTTATCTTTTACTCCAAAGAGTTAACTTAACTCAAGGTGAGTTCCACCTTCCATGTGGGTGCCCCATGTGCTCCTATTTTGTAGGATCTCTTCATGGGTGCCCCCACATGTTCCTATCATTTAGAATTAATTACAAATGTCAATTAACGTGTTTATTTCATTCAAATTTAATCTCTTTCTAATCCTAGTGTTTTGGGAACACTTTCTAAGGACTTAGGAGATACATGAAATAATGTTTAGGATTGCAATTAAATGGCATAATATTCCAAACATATTTTTGGTTTTTCATAGTTTAGCTTTATGTTTTTGCATGTTCTTTCATTTAAGAAAGGCTTCATTGATGTTATGTTGGAAATCTTGATTTTGGATTTATAGTTTAAAATCAGTTTTTCAATTTTCAACATATACAATGTCTATCAACTTAAAGGTAATGGTGCAAAGTGCTTTATGTCTCAAACTATTGAAAGTTGGCTATGGAATAGAAGAATGGGTAACATTAATTTTGATAGTGTAGTAAGGATAATTTTTATTGATGGTGTGTGAGATTTTCCAAAGATTACACCAATTAATGCAATCTACAAAGAATGCCAAGTTGGAAAGACAAAAAAGGAAAGATTCAAGACAAAAGAATGTTCTACCATAGGCCCCTTGGAGTTAGTGCATACAAATCTATGTGGGCCTACTAGAATTATAATCTCATGTGTGACAAGTATTTCATTTTATTAATTGATGATTATTCTAGAATGGCCTGGGTTACATTTCTGAAAGAAAAATTAGAAGCTCTAGACAAGTTTAAGGCATTTAAGGATATGGTTGAGAATGAAATGAACATGAAAATAAAATTTTTGAGGTCTAATAGAGGTGGTGAGTTTACTTAAAATAAGTTTAACAACTTTTGTGAAGATCATGGAAAAAAGAGGCATTTGTCAACCCCTATAACTCCTCAACAAAATGGAGTTGTGGAAAGGAAAAATAGAACAATTCAAGAAGTATCTAGTACAATGATGAAGTAATATAATCTTCTAGATGTATATTAGAGAGAAGTAATTCATACTACAACCTACATTCTTAAAAGAGGTCAAGTAAGAGAAAATAGTTCAAAAAATCCCTATGAGTTATGGTATGGTAAACCCCCTACTGTGAAATATTTCAGAATCTTTGGAAGAAAGTGTTATATCAAAAGAGATGAAGAAAAATTAGGAAATTTTTATGCAAGATCTAATGGAATATTCCTTGGATACTCTACAAGAAGCAATTCCTATCAGTGTTACAACAAGATATTGAAGAATATTGTTGAGAGTGCAAGTGTCAAAGTGGATGAGGAACTACATCAAAGTTCAATGTTGATAGAAGGATATGAATCTGGTGAATCCTTTTGTAGTGAAGAAGAAAAGGCTGAAGACAAAGGAAAAGAAGTGACACTTGAAGAGGAAGAATCTCCAAAAAAGAATCCTAAAACTCCTAAGTATGTGCAGAAGAATCATTTAGAAGATCAGATCATTGGAGATAAGAGAAAAGGTGTATTAACAAGGAGAAAAGCTGCTATGATAGGGGAACAAGTGAATTTCTATTTACTTTTAGAGGTGGAACCAAAAATAGTGACTAAGGCATGCAAAGATGATAATTGGGTCAAGGAAATGAAGGTTTAGAATAGATAGAGAAGAATATAACTTGGGAATTGGTCCCAAGAATAGTAAACAAGAATGTATTATTACTAAGTGGGTGTTCTAGAATAAGTTGAATGAATATGGAAAAGTTGTTAGAAACAAGGCTAGAATTATGTATAAGGGTTACTCACAGGTTGAAGGTATAGATTCTAAGGAAACTTTTGATCTAGTTGCAAGAATGGAAGCTATCAGGATGTTTTTAACTTTTGCAACACATAAATATTTCAAATTTTATTAGATGGATGCGAAGTCTGTATTCTTGAATGATGAACTAGAAGAAGAGGTATACATTGAACAACTAGAAGGGTTTCAGTTTTCAAAAGATGTAAATATGGTCTATAGATTGAAGAAATAATTATGTAGATTGAAGCAAGCTCCTAGAGCTTTGTATGCAAGGTTAGATAAGTATTTGTTACAACAAGGATTCAGAAAAGGTACTACAAATAGCAATTTGTATTTCAAAGTTGAAGGAGAAAAAATATTGATTGTGGTGGTATATATTGATGATATGATCTTCAGAGGAAATGAGATGTGGGTAAACCCACAAAAGTGGTTTACAATTTAAGTGAGGAAGGAAAAGTTGCAAAAAATAACCCCATGCAAAAAAAATTGGTTTTTTAGGGTTCGAGTGAACCAAAAGAGGGTTCGATAGAACCCTAGTTCGAGTGAACCAAAAGAGGGTTCGATAAAACCCTAGTTCAATTGAACCAAAAGAGGGTTCGATAGAACCCTAGTTTGAGCAAACCAATTAAATGCAAGGTCCCACCATTCCTACCAAAAAATACAAAGAAATTGTTTTTTGAAAGGGGGTTCGCTTGAACCCCCCTAGTTCGCCCAAACCCCCCTTTTCCCACCTTCTCATGCTCTAGCACCAAAAAAGTCCAAAATTTTGTGCTTTGAAGCTTGCATTTAGTATGAAAATTGAAGAGACTCTATAGACCCAACTAGATGATGGTAGTCCTCAAAACGAGTTATCCAACGAATATAATTTTAATATGTTTTGGTTTTATTATGTATTTGTTTTTTTAGTTTTACTAAACATAGGTTTCAAAATCAAAAACAACATTTGCACATGTGGGAAAAATAGTATTATAAAAAAAGTGAATATGAGTGCACCAGATGTTAAAGTCCTTGATTCCACAAAAAAAAATTGATACATACAAAAATGTTACCGTTCTCTGATCGCCTATTCCCCGAATTGTAATTGGTTTGACTTGAAACTTGATTAAGAAAAATATTCAATAGAACACTATCAACCAATTGGAAATTACTACTTTATATCCTTAGTTACAAATATAAAATTTGAAAAAAATAGAATTTTATCCTTCATGGAAAAAAAGTTATGCATTATATGATGAGTGTCACTCCTTAAAAATGTTGTTTACTAAAAAAAACTAGTTTTGAAGGAGATGGAAAAAGAAAGTACAATCTGATTCCAAAATTTTTGAAAAAAATATATTTAGAATATACAGAAAAAATATCACAAATCACTAGTTTACATCATCTTCAAATTCCTCACGATTTAGCTGCTATAGGTACCTGAAAGTGAATATTTAGTTAGAAAAAAATATTTCAGTGTCCAGTTTGGCCAAAAATTGTAAACCAATATTGTGGGATCACCCATGTGCAAGATAGTTTTAGAGAAAATGCAAAAAAAATTTGAGATTTTAATGTTTGGGGAGATGAATTTCTTCCTTGGTTTGCATATTAGTCAATTAAAGATAGGTATATTCATATCACAATCTAATTATGTTAAGGAATTGTTGAAGAAGTTTGGAATGGATGACTCTAACCTAGTATGCACTCCTATGGTTATTGGTTGTAAGTTAAGAAAGAATGATGAATATCCTAAGATAGATCAAAGCAAGTATAGATCAATGATTGGTGAACTATTATACCTCACTGCTACTAGATCAAATATCATGCATTTAGTTTGTCTTGTGGCTAGATTTCAAGAAGATCCCAAATAATCTCATGTTGCAACAATCAAAAGGATATCCAAATATTTGAAGGGTACTCCATATTATGGTTTGTGTTATCCTAAGGATACTAAATTCTCTTTGAGTACATATACATATGCAGATTAGGCTAGATGTGTAGATGATAGGAAAAGTACAAGTGGTGGTGCTTTATTTTTTGGAAGCGGGTTTGTTTCATGGCTAAGTAAGAAGCAAGATTCAATATCATTATCTATTGCAGAAGAAAAATATATTGCAACAACATCATGTTGTACACAGGTGTTGTGGATGAAGCAAACATTAAAATATATTAGAGTTTCATATGATGAACCCATCCCCATAATGTATGACAAGACAAGTATAATCAATATTTCAAATAATTCAGTAATGCATTCAAGAACAAAACATATCTCAATCTGGTATCACCTCTTGAGAGATAAATTTGTAGAGAATGAGGTGAAGTTGGAGTATGTGCCTACTAAGGATCAAGTTGTTGATATTTTCACAAAGTCTCTTGCAAAAGATACTTTTTAGTATCTCTGGGAGAAGTTGGAGGTTATTTCCCCTCCTTTCAACTAGATGCATAAATATGTGCATCTTTCTGGGAAGCATTTCAAGATATATCTCTTGATCTTGGATTGATGCTAAAGGCTATCTCTCGAGGGAAGTAGGTAGTAGTTGTTTTTGGTTGGTGCAGTTGTTGTCTCTTGTAGGTATAATTAAGTAATGACAAAGGGGGGTAAAAGAAAATAAAATATGTGTTTTCCTTTTCCATTGATTTCAAAGCGGGAGAAAATTTTGAATTGGCTGAAAAACCATAGTGCAGAAATGGATATGGTCTTTAGCTGAGAATAAATGCTTGTGTAAGGGGGAGCAATGTCTATTGGTGAGATTTATGTGAGTTTTTGGTTGTTGTTATTGATGGTTTTTCATATCAAGTGTTTCCATCAATGACAAAGGGAGAGATTGTTAGAAGTTTGGAGATTATTGGAAACTTGTGTTGTCATTGATGTTAATAGAGCATTGTTACATTAATGTCAATCCCTAGCATTGGAGTTGTTGGAAGTGTTGGTATTAATGTTAATACATTTACTAATATTTTGATTTATATATTAGATAATTAATGTTGCTAATGTGTTTGGGTCACTTGGTTTTCAAGTGCTTTTGAGAAAAATTGAATTAAAGAAAGTTCAATATGATAGAGTGGCGTTCAATGTTTTGCTTCACATTTCTTCATGGTTGAATATATGCTCATGTAGTTTGGACATGATGACCAAAGGTGTTTAGAGGTCTCATATCCATATTTTTAGGTTTTAGATCATTCTATAGTGGAAGATGTGTTTGATAGTATGTTTGTCTAGTGAAATAAAGTGTTTGGGAGAAACAAGATTGCTTCACATTTCTCCATAGCGATGTTTCAAGTTTTAAAGATTTGGGAATGTGCTTATAATGTTTGTATCTACCTTCCCTTGAATTTTTAGGTGTTGAGTTGTTCCAAAGAGTCATCTAGTGTATTGGATTTTTGTGCCAATATGTCTAGTTGCACAAGATGAAGGTGCTCTTGAGTTTTAGGTGGTTGCAGTAGTTGTTGAAAATATTTTGATGGTTCTAGAATATTTTTAGATGTTGTATGAATAGCTTGGAGTTTTTTTATATGGTCCACAAGATGTTTCCAAACCTGGAGAGGTGTTTTTGGTGTCACTTGTTAGTGTTAGTGCAAGTTTGGATGACCTGGCATGCTAGCAGTAATTGTGGAGGAAAATTGTTGTTTAAGGAAGTGTTGAGAAGCCTATTTATGTAGATTTAGGTCCCAGCTAAGTAGTGTCATTTTTTGGATTCACTTCTTTATATTATGGAGGTGTTTGGTGCTGATCTTTTTGATGTTGCATGGTAGAGGTGGATACGTTTCATTAAGGATGTCTTAATTGAGAATGTCTTAGGTTGTGGAGGGTATAAATGCAAGGAGAAATGTTGTGTGGATTAAGTGTGAAGTGGTGTGTGATTTGAAATATGTGAAAGTGATCAAGTGTTGATTTGAGTCAAGCCTTAATGCTTATGACTTCCTAATGTAGTGAGTAGAATGTGTCTATATTTTAGTCTATTTGTGGAGTTGTTTGTGCTTTAGTGGAACTGTAGCTTTGGCATATGAGAGATGCATTATTATCGATTCAAATTTGAAGTGAGCCACCCCTTCTTTCTTCTTTCTTTTGGATAGTGAGTCCTTTGGCAGTCAGCCTTTCTTTATCTCTCTAGGTAGTGAGCCTTATTATATTTGGTGTTGTAATTCATATATTAGTGAGCTAATCCTCATCATGGTTTTTTCCTTCTTGGGTTTTCCATGTAAATATAGTGTTTTTATGTGTTTGATTTTTTTGCATTGCTTCTTTACATGTTTACATTCTATTAATGCATGTTAAGATTTTAATGGTGAATAAGGGTTTAAGAACTAATGCAGATATAAATGTTAATGAGGGTTTTTGATGTTTTAAAAGTATAAAAATGATTCACTCCCCCTCTTAGTTGTCTTGTGCATCTAACAATGGTATCAATGTACTTACTCTAAATTAGCCAAATATTTTTGTGAACCCAATCTCTACTGATCTCCATCCCAAGAATATATTTTGCAGCCTCCAAATCCTTCATATCATTTTTTCCAAAAATTTGAGTCTTAAGCTCCCTAATCATCACCTTCTTGTTACTCATAAACAATATTTCATCAACATACAAGACAATGGTTAAAATCTAGTCATTAATAACCTTAATATAAGTACAATGATCCTCCTTGCTCCTAAAAAAACCCAACCTCAATGAAAAGGCATCAAAATTTTGGTACCGCATCTTGGATGACTATTTCAAACCATATAAAGATATATTTTAACCTACAAACCAATTGTTCTTTTCTTTTGATAACATAACTATCAATTTGTCACATATAAATCTCTTCCTCAAGATCCCCATACAAGAAAATAGTTTTAACATATGTTTGCTCTATTTAAAAATAATAAGCAAAAATAATAGATAATATGAATCTAATAGAAGTTAACTTAGCAACAAGAGATAATTCACTAAAATCAACTCCCTCTCTCTGGGAGTATCCCTTGGCCACCAATCTAGCCTTCTACAACTCTAATCAACCATCTGCTCCAAATTTATTTTTAAATACCCACTTGCAACCAATGGGCTTCCTTCCTTTGGGAAAACTCACAAGATCCCAAGTATCACAACTATCCAAGGCCATCATATCCTCCTACATGTATTGCATCCAAGACTCACTTCCTTCTAAAGAAAGAGCCTCCCTTTAGGATCCAGGTTCATCGTCAATACTCAAAAAAAGAAAATACACAACAAAAATTGGATGGGCTAGACCTATCAAATAGATTTTGTTGTCTTGTGGATTTTCTCAAGGTAGGAGTAAGGGGTTATTGTTGCTCTTCTTCTACATGCTCATCCTACACATAATCTAAACTCTTTGAACCCTCTTCTTCTTCTCCATCCTCTAATCCACCTAGTTGTTCTTCTACATGTGCATCTTCCTTCTTTTCAATATTTTTCTCTAAGAGAATTATTTTTGTCTCATCTTTCTCCCTTGGTTGTTCTTCACCTAAATAAGCTCTAAACTCCCTGAACTATCACATCTCTAGAGAAAACCATTTTATGGGTTAGTGGATTCCAAAGCTTATAACCTTTTACATTCTCACTGTAATCAACAAAGATTCATTTATGTCCTTTTGGATCTAATTTAGAATAGTTCTCTTGAGGAACATGAACAAAATCCTCACAACCAAAGACCCTTAAATGTGAAACAAAAGGATTTCTACCTATCCACACTTCATAATAACTTTTATCAACAAGATATAAAAAAGGATATTATTAACCAAATAACATGTAGTAATTACAAATTCTTCCCAAAAGCATCTATTAAGCTTAGCACCACTCAACATGATCCTAGCTCTTTCCATCAAGGTTTGGTTCATCCTTTCTTCTACCCCATTTTGTTGAGGTGTATATTGTGTAGTCTTTTGTTGAGCAATACTTGCATGCTTATAGAACTCATCAAATTCCCTAAAACAATATTAACCCCCATTTTCAAATCTCAACACCCTTATCTTATGATTCATTTACTTCTCAACTAAGGCTTTAAATTCCTTAAACTTAGTGAAAACCTTAGATTTTACATGCATAAAATAAATCCAAGTGTATCTTGACACATCATCAATGAAAGTAACATAATAATGAGATTTTCCAAAAGAGTCAACATCCAATGGTCCAAACACATCTAAACGAATGATCTCTAATAATCTCCTAGCTTTATTAGTCCCATTAGGACATGATGATATATTATGTTTATCAAACACACAATGCTCACAAAAATTATTTTTACCAACAAAATAATTAGAAATATCATCAACCAAATTTTTATTCAAAATATTCTCAAGACCCTTTTCACTTATGTGGCCCAATCTATGGTGCCACAACATACATGCATTTTTAGTACTAGATACATTGGTAGAGTTACAAAAAGTGGAAGGATTAAGCCTAAACAAAGTACCAATCTGAGATCCTTTAGCTATCACCAAACTACCTCTTACCAACCTATAATGAGACTTGTCAAATGTAACATTTTTTTCTAGAATCATTCAAATTGGATACCAAAAGTAAATTTCTTACAAGTCCTAGAATATGTAAAACATGATCAAGGGTTTTAACCCTACCATCACTGAAACATAACTTTACCTTTCCCTTACCAACAATATTCTTCATGTTGTTATCACCAAGGAAAATTTCTCCCCCATCATAAGTTGAAAATGATGTAAACCACTCCTTGTGAGGAGTCATATGGTAGGAGAAACTTGAATCAATAAGCCAAGCTTTCTCACTAATAGTGTTATTAGAAATAAACAAAGCATCAAAATCGTCATCTTCTAAGGAATTTTATATGGAGGTATCCAAACTCTTTTTCTTGTTTCTACACTCCTTCATATGTCCTCTCTTCAAAAATTCCAACACTTTACTCTACTCTTTCTAGGGTTTTTAGAACATCTTTTAGACTTTTCTCTCTTTTTTCCCCTTTAGGCTAGACACTTTTTCCTTTGGACCTTCCTCACACATGCAAGGCATCTTGGGATCCCACATTCATGGAATTTCTCCTCATCTTTTCTAAAAGAAGTATTGTAATGTGACTATCCATCTTTGGTTTTGTACCACCACCACTTATGGAAACAATTAGATTTTCCCAAGATTCGGGTAAAGAATAAAGCATAAAAATCCATTTATCTTCCTCTTCTATCTTATAGATGCAAGTTGACTTATAATCATATTAAAAACATTTAAATGTTCTATGATAGAATCACCATCCTTCATTTTCAAAGAATACAAACTTATTTTGAGATACAACTTATTAGTTAGAATTTTAATTTGGTAGATATCACCTATCCTTTTCCACAAATTATATGTGATAGATTCTTCTAAAACATTCAAGAGGATGAAATATGCGTTATGGTTTCTTTTATTTTGAAACTGCCAACCACTGATCTCTATCTTCAAGGAGATCCTTCATATTCAACTTCCACATCTTATAGCCAGTGCTATTGAACTTCTCAATTTATAAACGAGAGGTAGAAGCCATGGTTTACAATATTCTTTACAATCTACAAAAACCACAATGCACAAGCTCCCACTACAACCAAAAAACCTTCAACACTCAAAATAAAGGTGTCCCTCTCTTAACATAACCATTAGCTCTAATACCAAACGATAGAAATCAAGGTATATCTTGCAACAATATGAACTTAATAAAGTGGTTTCAAATATGAAATTATGTATTCAAGATT
>VDFB02232836.1:0-10537 GCA_007258455.2 Sequoia sempervirens
CTGAGCTAAGTAATGATTTTCATTTTTGAGCTTCATTTGAAATCTTTGGTCATTGGAGAAGTTTGCCAAGGTAACCGATTTGATCCTAAGAGTGATTTTGGCCAAAAGATTAATATTTTGAGGAGTTGCTTTTGGAGTTTTAAAAGGGGAATTATCCTTAATAGAAAATAAAATATAATGTTGATTATATACTATTGCTATTCCATGTTCCACTTGCAAAGTCAAAACAAACAAGGAGGAGAGTTTTAAAACAGATAAAATATTATTATCTTCCTTAGTTGGTTGGCGCACTTGAAATCAGATTTGATTTGCTTCAGAATCAAATTCTCTCTCTTAGGGCAGTTTAAGAAGGCATCAAATATTTTAATATTTAAGATCAAATCAGATTCTTTTCTAAGTCAGCTTGGTCAAGGGCGGTCTAGTGCCTTAATGGAGAAGGCATTGAATATTTTAATATTTTAATAAGATAAAATCAGATTGTAATGTCCCCAATTTTGCGAGCATCAAAGTTCGGTGGATTTAGCCTATTCCCAGCCCTCGTAGGCTACTATGTCTGGTTAGAGGGTCTCTTTTGGCGATGATTAGAGGAATCTCTCCTTCAGCGTCTCGTGTGGGTTCAAGCTTAGCCATCAGTTGATTCAATTTCATATACTTACTATTTATAGTAAGTCAACCGACAAGCAATTCTATTTATAGCAGGGCACCTGAAGTTCACATGTTGGTAGTGTTGATTCCCAAATTCAGTTGAGTTGGTGAAATAAGGAGTTTTGCCTAAGTTATAACATTTAATTATTATTAAAGGTGACTTTAATAATAATTAATATTTTAATATTATATTATAACATTATATTTGCACTTTATGACTTGAGGGTCCATTCATCATTAAAAAGGGGGCCATTTTAATTAATTACTTGGGCGCCAATTTCAATGATATATTTTAATATTCCAAAGTGCAAACATTTTATTTTTAAAATGTTTTAAAAGGCAAAATGGAGGGAATCAGCCTATTATCTTTTATCCCACATTGGTGAGAAAAGTGTATGAGCTCCCTCGGGAAAAGTATAAAAGAATCTTAAGGGGCTCATTTGGGAGGATTCAGAATTGGTTATTGGATATTTGTTTATGATTTCTCTTTGGCGTTTGGAGAAGGGAGCCCTAGGGTTTCTGCCAGCGTATCGGCTTTGGAGAACGAAAACTCTCCATTGTATCAACATTCTGAGGTTGTGGAATATCAGCTGAAGGTGCTCACTGTTGGCTTCATCCAGAAGTCAAGTTTATGCTTCATCAGATTTATTACTCCAGTCTTGCAAGAGAGATTTGGAATAAGGGTTTCAGCATCTTTCAAGTTCAGAAGATTGTTTCCAGGTATCTTTCTTTGTAAAGCTTTTAGAAATTTATGCAATATCAATAAAGCTTCATTTTCAGCATTTAACTTGTTTCCAGTTGTATATCATTGCATGTTATGCTTAAGAAATTGTTAATCTCTTGAATGCATATTTTTCTGTATGGTAATAATTGAGAAAATTTATAAAAAATTACAAACCCTAGTTATTCAGCAAAGTTTCAGAGGTTAGAGACAGACAGGTCTCTTACAATGCATCCTTTGGATAAGGGCGGCTTAGATGCCTTAGTGAAGAAGGCATTGAATATTTTAATAAGATAAAATTAGATCCTTTGGATAAGGGCGGTTTAGATGCCTTAGGGAAGAAGGTATTGAATATTTTAATAAGAACAAATCAGATTCTCCCTTATGGCAGTTTGGACTAGGGTTGGTTAAGAGCCTTATTTAAGAAGGCATTGGTGACTTTGAGAGGGATTATTATGTTGCATTGATATTTTGAAAAACATTGTGAAGAGAGTCTTCTCTTGGCTGGAAGTGAATTTCAGTCGATTCAAATGGTGTTCCCTTGAAATATCTGTGGTTTAGTGATGACCCCATTCCACCATGAGAGGTGAATTCGCATGGAGTTCATCATAGAGCCTGATTGACTTGCTTGTGTGGAGTTAGGACTTTGAAGATAAGGGTTTGAAGACTGGTTTTGTTGCAGGTCCAAGAAGGAATCAAGTAGATTGAATTGTATTTTGTCTTCAAGGAACAAATAGCCCCTTTCGGCATATTGGGGTGTCATTTTGAAGAGTTTTTGCCATTGTGGGTTGGCTGGAAATCCACATCAGGCCTTTACAAGTTGCTGGAAATCAAGTTTCAAACTTGATATCAGTCATATTTCATCCTTTTTCAAGCATAGGAGGCAAGTTGGCCTAAATTACTATCTTTTGGAGCTAGGCGATTTCGTGTTTTGAGCTATTTGCAATATTTGATGAGCTTCTGCATTTCTAGGTCACCTACAGTCAAGTTCAGGTGTTTAGCAGCTGCTACAAAGTTATTATCAGTCATACCTGACCACCAACAGTGCTGCTACAGTCTTCTTTCAATCAAGGATTGATGGGTACTTCATCAAGACTACCTAGGGTTTCATTCTTCAATCCCCTGGCTAGGGTTTGGTAAACATCTTGACTATTTTGCATGTTGTATGTGATGTAATTTTCTAAATCAGACTATCTGATTGTAAGTTACAATCAATCCTCTATTTGTAATCTGATTGTGAATTCAATAAGAAGCCATCATCGTTTTTTGGGGATGTCATGCTCATGTTTTGATTGAGTTGATTATAACTTCATCATTTGGAATTTTGTGAATTTATGAGTTACAATCAATCCTCTATTTGTAATCTGATTGTGAATTCAATAAGAAGCCAGCAAGGAGAAAAAATTTGGTTGTGATAAGGTAGGCTTTACAAGCACCTACGCTGCCAAATTGCAGCATTTTCCTACCACTTGTGACATGAACGCCATGGAACTGCATTTTGAACCAAAATGACTATGGATTCATACTGTATTCACCCTTGAATGCCAAATCGATTCTTTGAACAATGTCCCATACCCACAATTCAAGTTGTTTCGACCAATTCCAGTTCATGATTTGACTTAAAAGGAAAAACAATTTTAAACACTTAACATTTCAGCTCCATTTCATAAATTTTCCATTCTTTCATTCATGTACCAACAACACATTTGCAACAGGAAAATAGGGCAAAGAAAAAACAGCCAACATGATTAGGAGGAAGGTTGCAGGTTTACAAGATGTGAAGTGGACCACAATGGACATAGTATTGACGGAGTGTTATATTTCAAGTTCTTTACTTTCATTTTTCTACAACTAGCTAAAAGTTTGAAACCCCGGGCTAGTGTAATGATGGTTTTTTTAATCTACATTTCATTTTTTCTTTTACTACGAACAGTCAAAAACCCTAGTTTTCTTCGTTTAGTTTTCCAAACCTTCAACAACATTACAACACCTTATAGTTATACTATGTAGCCGTCACTGGTTCTCGCTCGGTCTCGTCCGGTTCGCATCGTTCGGGTCCTCGGGCGTCCAAGCCTCCTTCAGGGTTCACTGTCCTTGTATTGAGGCCCGGCTCGGCTGTGAAGAACCCGGAAGCGAACCCGGAAAGCAAAACCTGAGCAGAACCCGGGCGAACCCAAGGAGAACCCACGCGTCTAGGCGACCAAAAAGCGTTTTTTTTGTATTTTTTTAATATTTCCTTTAGTTTGACTTTGACCCATGCCCAAGGGAACCCTAAAAATGACCTCTAAAACAAATTAAACACCTAAACTACCTCATTTTCATTCATTTGTTTTGCAAACAAGCATTTTCATTCCAAGAGGCTGAGTTCTTATTTTAACTTGTTGGATTGACAAAAGGAGTTGAATATTGATTGTTGAAGCTTCTACAAACGATTGCATTGCCATTCCTCCAGCTTTGCAAGTATTCATTGGCTGCCACAAAGATTGTTGAAGAATATTTTTGCAAAGAGGTAAGTTTTTCTCATTTTTTTCTCATTTTTTGTCTTTTTTTTTGTTTTACAAACAAAAACTTTGTTTTTCTTCTTTTTTTTTCTATTCTTCTATGAATAATGAATGTATGCATTGTGCAAGATTCAAAAGAGCTAGGTTTTAAAAAAAATTAAAATTATTATAATTTGTTTTCATTCAAATTTTGAATGTGTTGTTTACAAAACAAATTGCCATAGGAATCACAATGTCAATGGGTTCTACCTCCGGCTCCGTAGCTAAACCAAACCCAAAGTTCAAAACAAGTGCAAATTCTCCTCTATGGCAGTATGTTGAAATGAGAAGACAGATTCCAGGTGGTGGTGGTTATGTTTGGAAATGCAATGGGTGTGAAGTTACATATTCTAGTTCATACCATAGGGTGAAAGCACATTTGTGTGGCATAAGTGGAAAAGGCATCTCACCTTGCCCTGGAAAGAAAGATGCCCCTATTCAACCTGAGACAGTTGCAAAATACATTATGGAGCAAGAAGCAGCAGATCAACGGGAAGCCCAAAAAGGAAATCACCCTTTGTTAAAAAAAAAATCAAAGGGAATGCAGCCCCCATCTAATCCCAATCCCAATATTGTGGTAGAAGACCACCCATTTATGGCCATTCCAAATCTTCAAGCTCAAAGTGCACCACCTTTTGCAAACAAGAGAGCAAAGGGACCTTTGGAAGTTGCATTTCAAAATGAGAGTAGAGCCCTTGCCGACCAATGTGTAGCAAGATGCATATATGCCAATGGATTATCTTTTAATGTTGTTCGTTCTCCATATTGGAAAGAGATGTTGAGAGCGGTTAATGAAGCTTCAAAAGGGTACAAGGGCCCGGGTTATGAGAAGGTGCGTAGCACTTTATTGGAAAAGGAGGTTGAGTTGGTTGAAGATGCATTGAAGCCTATAAGAGATTTATGGGTTGAGACAGGTGTGTCCATTGTTTCAGATGGTTGGAAGGACTCAAAAAATCAGCCTTTGATCAATGTCATAGCGGTGTCCCCTAAAGGGGCAATGTTTTTGAAAGCCGTGGATTGTGAGGGGCAAGTAAAAGATGGGCAATTTATTGCTAATATTCTTATTGCAGCCATTGAGCAAGTGGGAGCCCGCAACGTTGTTCAAGTTGTAACGGACAACGCGAAGAATTGTAGAGCTGCAGGGTTGTTGGTTGAGGAAAGATATTCACATATCTTTTGGACACCTTGTGTGGTCCATTCACTCAATCTTATGCTGCAAAGATTGGGAATAAAATTGAATGGATCAAACAATTGTATACTGAGGCTGAGGACATTCAGATGTTTGTCACCAACCACCACTTGTCTCAAGGGATCTTTAGAACATTTTCAAAATTGGAGCTATTGAAGGTAAGAGAAGTAATATTTACATTTGTCATTTTCTCATTTTCATAATTTGATTGTGCAATCTAATTTAAATTCTTCTTTAAAGTTTATTTTTAAATTTTAATTATTTTTTTAATTTGCAATAGGTTGCAGAAACCCGCTTTGCCTCTAATACAATCGTCTTGAGACGATTTGTGAAAGTTAGGCAGGCACTTTCTAGCATGGTGATTAGCACCAATTGGTCTATATGGAGGCAAAGCAGCACTGAAAGAGCAACAAGAATTAGGAGCATGATATTAGATGACTCATGGTGGGATCGTGTGGAGTATCTCCTTAGCTTCACCGAGCCCATTTTGAGTATGATTCACTATACTGACATGGACAAGCCATGCATTGGACAGATATATGATGGTATAGACTCAATGCTTGAGAAGATCAAGTGCACCATAAATGCAAGAGAGCAAGACCCTGAAGAGACTTTCTTCAAACAAGTGCATACAATTGTTGAAGAAAGATGGAACAAAATGACAACTCCATTACACCTTCTTGCCTTTGCATTGACTCCAAAATACTACAGCTCTCAGGTTCTTTCACAACCAGGAAGGCTTCCTCCATATAGAGATTTAGAAGTGGCTGAAGGGTACAAGGCAGCATTTGTGAGACTCTTCCCTGATCGAGATTTGCGGAGTGTAGTCACGGATGAGTTCACTGATTTTGTGCACTCAAATCATCTAGATGTTGATGCCTCCCGTGATAGGTTCTTAAAGGATGCTCATTCTTGGTGGTACTTCCATGGACAATACTTCCAAAATTTGCAGCCCCTTGCAATCAAAATTTTATCACAAGTAAGTTTAATAAATTTTCATATTTTAGTTTTAAAAGTTTCATAATTTCATTTATAATTTTTAATTGTTTACTTTGTCTTCATAGGTTGCTAGTTCATCCGCATCTGAGAGGAATTGGAGCACATATTCTTTCATCCACTCAATAAAGCGCAATAAATTGCTGTCAAAAAAAGCGGAGAACTTAGTATATGTGCATTCCAACTTGCGTCTCCTTTCACACAAACAACCTAACTACAAGGAAGGGGAGACGAAGTTGTGGGATATAGTGCCAAAGGATACTGACTTGGATGCTTGCAGTTCCCAACATATTGCATATGAGGAGTCAGATATCCAACAAGAGCATGGGCACAATAGTAGTGCTAGTGATGGTGCCATTGGCACTACTTGTGATTCATCTAGTCTTCCTACTTCATCTAATGTCAATGTTGACATTGATATGGATGATTTAGAGAATCCATATGATGATTAAAACTTTAAAAGGGTTGTAATATTGAACTTGAAGTTTGAACAATGAATATTTATCATGCATGTTTTAAATGACATTCAAGTTTATGGTGGTTTTGTTGTTTATATGATGTTATCAGTTATGTGATATTCTAATCCTAATTCATGCTTCTAGGTTGCATATATATATATATATATTTACATATTTTGTAATTTGTACTAACGAACCCAAGACGAACCCGAAGACCCACTAAAGTACATGAACAGCGGGCGAACCTGAGCGAACTTAGAAGCTACCAAGTAGAGATTTATATAATATAGTATTATTATATTATACATATGTATTACTATTTATAACTTTATTATTTGAAAATTACTATTACCATTGTAATTTTTAATTTTGTAGTATATTAAAAATATTATTGTTATATAATATTATATATAGATAATAATAAATATTATGTATTTGAATATTTAAATAGTATATTATATTCAATCTTAGTGTATAGATAAATATTAAATCACAATGCAACATATTATATTAATATAGTTTATATTATTAAATAATTAAATTAATAAATAGTATATTTAAACATTATATAATAATTTTAGATTTTATTTTAATATTTTATTTGTATGATTAAAATTTTAAATAGCAAAATTATTAAATTTAAATCACAAAAATTGAAGTCTAATAGAGATAATATAGAAATTAGAATACATCAATTTTTATATAAAATATTAATATGTTTTATAAATTGTTCGAGTTTCATTTGTTTTTAATATTTCATTGTTCAAACTTTTTTTTGTTGGTCTATTGCATGTAAATTGTTATGATTGCAACAAGTTCTAGTTCAGTCAGCAAACCCTCATTTAGAATTGACTTGGGTCACTGCTATGGAGGCATCCAGAAATGGTAGAGCAAATTCCAAGTGGAGGGACATGTTTAGATATGTCACAAATGTGATAAGCAGTATACAAGTTCCCGCAATCAAGTGAAAGGCCATTTCTGTGCAATTCCTTAGATTGGGAATTAGAACTTGTCCAAGAAAAGAGACTGCAAATAACCTATACTACGGCTTTAAGAAATAACATAATATATTGAGAACAGAGGAGGAAGATGCAAAGGGTTGCAATAGAATGGGGCATCCATTGAGTGAGGAAGAGGCTCCCACTGAGAGGCCACCCGCCTACATCTTATGTGTATGTCCCACTTCTCGGTGATCAATCACGGTTGCCGTTAACTATCGGGAGGCCTGTAGGCTATTCGGAAGAGAAAATTAGGGTTTCCTATTTTTTAGGGGGTTGTTGCTTGGAGTTTGGAGTTTGGTTTGCGGATTTCTTCCGGGTTTTCAGAGAGCTTCGCAGTGGTATAGCATGCATGGTGTTTTGAGCAACTTTCTGAATTTACTATTTTTTGTAAATTCTATTTTTGGCAGTGGTCCTGTTGGTTTCAGCACAGTTGGCTTTTCTCTTTAGTTAGTTCAATTGGTTATGTTGAGCTTGGCTTCTTTGGCAAAATCTTGGAGAGATAAGTTATTTTAATTAATAATGTTATATTTTCATTTTATGAGCCCTTGGCCTAGTGATATAACATTAAGTTGTTTTAAAAAGGGGAGTCTTCATGGGTGGATGCCTCATCAGGAGGTTGATTTGAATATCGCAAAGGGTTGAAAATATAACTATGAAGTGGATGTCAACTTTGAAGAAAGCATTATTTTATTTAAATGAAATTGTACACTTCATGAAAAGGGATACCAACCTGAAGAAGGAATGAAGTCAACTTGAAATTTGAATTTGTTTGACTTCTGGAGATTGGGTGCACTTTCCAGAGGCTTCTAGAAGATCTTCACAAACTTATAAATGGGGGTCACTTGTTCTTCGTTTCTAATCCATGAGAAAATACATCATTATGCTGCTGAAATGGTGAGTGAATGCATCGAGGAATGCACACCTCCTAGCTTGGCTTAGCTTCTTGCTTGAAAGATAGCAACTAGTTAAGATTATGACTGTTCATGACACTTGAGAGCAGATTGAGTGAATTGTGATGGAGTTTTCAGTAGTTTTTAGCATTTTGGAGTTTGCTGGTCTAGCATAGCCAAAGTACGTTTTTGTTTGCAGGTCTTAGGGTGAATTTTATTTGGTTATGGGTATTTGTTAGATGTGTTTTGCAGATTGGGGCTACCCTTTCTGCCAAGTTTCAGATTTTAATATCAAATTTGTGAATTTTGAGCAAGAAATCGCCCTTCCTTGAGGGCCGTACCATTCTAGAGTTGCATTGGAATTCGTGCAAAATGAATACAAATCTTTTGGAGTGTTTTCAGTGTTGTCACTTGGTTGCTTTCACCTTTAGGAGCTAATGCATTTTATTTCATGTCATTTGGATAGGTTTGGAGAGAATGGCCACAGCATTTTTGGTTACAGTGTTGTTGGTTGTAATTTGCAGATTATTGCATTGTAAGGCTGCAAATAGTAGTACTATTTCAGTCATCTAATTCTGCAGTTACTTAGTTCTCTTTTAGCAGCAAAACATTAACAATCTTTGGACGGTTTACCGCCAGAGACGGCAAATGAACAAACACTCTTAAGTTCTTGGATGGTTTACCGCCAAGAAGGGGAATGAACACTTGTTATTTCATTGTAATAGCTCTGGCGAATAATAGAGTAGATGCGAACTTCTTTTGATGCTATTTCTTTGAACGCCTGGCCGGTCCCATACGGCATATGTTAGCACCCTCACCCACCTCGGATTGGCGGTGCACATTCTTAACGATAGGGTTACTTCGACATTACATTCTTTCGGTTGGTACTAACGACCTAAGGCACCATATTAACACACCTTAACGTGCCAGGATCACGGTGTACATTCTTGAAATTTAGGGATTTTGCACCAGCAATGTTTGGGTTTTTGGCCCCAACTTTTAACAATGTAGAAGCACTTTGTTTCCCCGATACTTGAATCATTTGTGTTTTCAAGTTTTTCTGACGTTTTGATGTTTTTGTGATTTTTTTGCAATTTTTGGATTTTCAATGCAATAAATGAAGGTACGGCTTTACCAGAAATTAATAATAAATTCTTAATAAAATACTAGATCTTCAATATGGTAGCAAGTACAAGCTAAGATGAATGCGTCTCTTTTATTTCATCAACTGGAAACAGTACAATGCAATTTTTGAAACATGCAAAGTAAAAGAATGAATTTTATTGAGAAAACCTGGTGTTTGCTGTCACAGCTGAAAGGTACAGAATTGTACGGCTGTAATAAATGCTTGATCTTTCTCCAGTTTGATGAGTCCCAATGTTTTAGCAATTCCCAGCGCCTCCAGATGGTGAATGAGAGAGAGCTAAGGATAGGCGTATGAGTCAGACAAAAGAACACGTCCTTTATTGCTGGTACGGCCTGACAGAAATGTACGGCCTGTCAGATCAGCATTGAATATGGTACGGACTTCTCCAATAAGCAAAGTTTGGATCTCTGAGATGGGCGCCTTGATGATTAAATAGTATCTGGATGAAAACCTCTGAAGAATCTCTGACAAATAACAATCTCTGAAGCTCTGTAGTTTTCTCTGAGTAAGAAAACCTCTGCAGGCAATAGATCAAGTGATATTGCACACTCTCTGAATTGCTTTCCGCTGGAGATGGCTCGTTCTCCAAGGAATCGAACGTGAAACCCTAAGTCTTAGGCTCAGACCAAAATTGATCAATATCAAAACTCAATAATCTCATAATGGCTCACTTCCCAATGCAAAAACCTCAAATACACTCAAAAGTGCGATTTGCTTGAAAATAGGGTTTTAATGAAATATTCATATTTTAATATTCTCAATTCTCCATAGTTCTCCACTGAATATTTAAGTAATATTTAAATGTCAAACTGGCCCCCTTTTCATGATGGCGCACCCCTCAAGGAATAAACACTTAAGTTATAATATTAAATTATAACTTTATATTATAAACGTTAATTAATTAATATTAATCAATACGATCAAATATTAATATCTCCCTCGTTTCTAAC
>VDFB02232837.1:0-11218 GCA_007258455.2 Sequoia sempervirens
ATTATAATGGCTCTCAACATAGTCTAAAAAATGGAGATAAATAAATTCCTAAAGACTAGAAGTGTAGGGGTCAAGGTCACAAAATAATTTTAAAACTAAAAATTTAGGGTCAAACTTGTAGATGAAAATGTAAATTTCATACATGTATGAGTGAACCATGAAAGTCATAGCTTGGTTTGTTAAGGTGTCATAATATTAAATCTTATAAAAAATCAAGAATCATAT
This sequence comes from Sequoia sempervirens, assembly GCA_007258455.2. Classification (NCBI taxonomy): domain Eukaryota; kingdom Viridiplantae; phylum Streptophyta; class Pinopsida; order Cupressales; family Cupressaceae; genus Sequoia; species Sequoia sempervirens. The sequence continues at coordinate 226 of VDFB02232837.1, forward strand.
CATTGATTATCTACATTACAATAAAATATCTCCATATAAAAAATGAAGCTAAAAACCCTAACCCTCTTTGTCAATTCTATAGTGTGCTTGCTACATGAGTAGTTTTTTTTATGAAAACCATGTTTAGGAATGAAAATATCCAATCCCTTATGCTTTTAAACTAAAGTTTGCAATGCTTATGGTTCTTTTGGCCTTATAGATTCTTGAATAATTTTATAATATAAAACCTACATATAACCTACTTTGGCTCTAATAATTGTAAACCCTTTAGGAATTCTAAATTGTTGCATCTTGTCTTGATTTTCCCACCATTGTTATTCCTTTTGAAATTTTTACAACTTAGGCAAAGAATCCTTGCACTTATATAGAGGATCCTTAGGTATGTTCTTAAAAGTATTTAAGGTTAAATGACTTAATCTAAAATAAAGGCATATACAGATCTCTTGCAATTGTAACCTGTTTACCAGTGTTCAAACATATTTGATACCTTGATGGCATGACATAGATGATGTTGCTTGATATTGTTTTATCCATGGATACCCAAGTAAAATATGAGATACATCTAAAGAACAAATAATATGACATAGAATAAGAACATCCCTCATCTTTTAGACCAAAAAATTAAGGTAAAATAATGTATCCTATAGTTTCAATCAACATATCATTAGTCAATTTTAAATAAACCCTCAAATATGCATATGCTTGTTTATAAAATGATAATAAAACAAAAATTATTCAATGCATACATTTTATTGGTGAGTGAGATCAATAAACACACCCTTACATGGTTCATGATCCACACAAAACCAAAGGACCATTATAATTATTTGGTAATATCTCACAATGTGAAAAAGGTGTCGAAAAAATTAACATACCTAAACTGTAAATTGACTTGTCATAACGTGGGTGGGTAGCTTAGTGGTGGATATTTGCATCCTAACTAGTTCATGGAAATTTCAACATGGTATTAGAGCCAAGCTAGGTGCATTTGACACCTATGTTGTGGCTCAAGGGAGTGTGTTGGAGAAATGATACACACCTAAGCCATAAAAGGACTCATCACAATGTGAGCCATTAGCTCAATAGTAGAGCATCCTAACACCAAATGGGAGGTCCTAAGTTTGAATACTGGTTAGTCCATAGAAATTTCTATAAAAGTCAATCACTCTAGTACATAAGAAGAATAAGTACCCTTATAATTTTTATTAATACCAAAAAATCATTCCTCACATACATAGGTGAATCAATGATTTCAAGCTCGTCAACATGTATATGTACCTCAATCTCATGACCCTCATATAAAACCATTTTATTAGATTTATTTAGTGTAAAATATTTAAATTTTCATTAGGAGGAACAATTGAAGGATTGACCCCAATATTAACCCCTCAACCTATTTTTTTTATGAATCAAATCCTTAATTAATTATTCATGTCCCATAAAATGTTGAGGAAGTATAATTACTATTTAACTCTACAATTTAATAACAAAATTCTTTCTCATTATATCTTTTGGGAATAACTTTGGGTTATCTAATGTGGCTAATAGGAGAAGTGTAATCATGCAAGCACTAAGTAAATTTTGAAGCATACATTTTACAAAGGGAAAAAGTTGGAGGCTTTTAGAGTCATAATTATATTAGAAACATTTATAATGTAATGTATATAGTTTGTACAATGGTCATTTCCATTATTTTTTACTATCCTTTTGGAAATAGTTTTTCTTTTCAAATTTACAAGGGTAGGATGATGTAGATGAAACATTAGAAGATCCATAATTAAGTGTGGTAGCCTCTAACAACTTTAGTTCTTAACATTCATCTCATTTGCACATGCAAATGTTAAGAATGTATATACTTTGTAGATCCTTGTTTACAGTCAAAAAATCTAAAATAATAAACTTCAATCCAACATTCCCAATATTTGCATTGACCAATTTCAATATTAAAAAATAGACCCAAATGGAAGATAATACTATTAAATTTCATGGGAAGAACTTAGCCAATAACTTGTCATCATACACAAAATCCAAATATGTAGCACTAAAGAACCTTGAATGTGTCATGGGATCTCCTTTAACATTGTGCATCTCAAATCTAGGATCCAAAAATCCAACAAAAAATCTAGATATGTAAAATTTTCAATAGAAATTGAATTGTGTTTGATTTTTACATGTATGTCTTTTTTTGTTTCCATTAGGTAAGGAATCAACATTACTTTTCATCTCAACAAGCCTTTAAACATTAATGTCAAGGGTAGATAGAGGCACACTAGGATTAAGGACATGAATGAAAGTGGCAAGATGAGAAATTGAAGGTGGTGTATAAATTTGTCGTGACATAATAAATGAGTGTGGAGTGACAAAGACTTGCATAGGAATATCACAGTGAGGGAAACATGGGAAGTGTAAACAAAACTAATGAGAACTAATGTGGAGACAAGAGAACTATGTGCATCATAATAAGTAAGCATGAGATGAGATCTAGGAAAAAGGAGAGGATAAATTTGGGGAGATTTGGTGGAAGGAGAAATAAATTGGATAAGATAGATAGGAGTAAAACAATAAGGAGGAATACATGAAGAAGAAACTTGGGATGGAGGGAAAATGGCACATCACTCAAAGGGATTGTTGAGCTAATCCTTTTACCATTTAACTTTAAGTACTTTCTTTCCACATAGCTTATTAATTAACATAGTATATGAAGGAGATCAATCATTTTACTAGGATTAATATTACTAGCCAAATTTGCAAGATCCAAAGAAAGGTTGTGTGCATCAAAGCTATATCTTGATTACCATTTTCTCAACAAGGGCCTCATGGTCAAATGATTCTTCTCCATTATGATAAATTTAGTATCATGCATATTCCCAATCATACCAATTTTAGCTTGATTCACAACCATGGTGGGATTGAACTATGACTTCTTACTAGGAAAAGAGGATGATTTTGGTATTAGAAGGAAATAAGGATCGAACAATGTTTAGATTTGATTAAGAAATTAGACAATGAGAAAGAACTTAAATCTAAAAACTAAATAAGATTCAAGAAAACCTTTAGACTACTTGGGTATCAAAGAATGATTTACATAATAAAAAGTTGAAAATCTACAAATAGAAATACCAAGTTACAAAAACAAGAATAATCGTTATGGTAATAGAAATCTGAGAAAATGCTTCCTCTTAAAAAAAAATAACATTAAGTACCAAAACATGATTCAAGTACCAACACATTCAAGTACCAAAACATTAAGTATGATGATTGGGATGAGAGGATCAACTTGGGGAGGATTATTATAACATCATTAGTTGGAACTTTTTAATTTTATCTCTTTGTGTTGGTGTTGTTTTTAATGTTCTTAATTAGAGTGTGGATGATGTTAATATACATTTAATGATGCATTTTGAAATTTATTTAGTAAAGGTCTCATTTTGTACATCTTTAGTAATTGTATAAAAATTTGGAATATTTTGGTTAATACATCTTATTGGAAAACCATTCATTGAAAATTTTTGAAGCCCACAACCGAATGGTTTGTGATGACCTCTTGCCTTCAAAAATTTCTATTATGCTCATCAATTTCAAACCATTTTGGGGTTCTTGAATGTTTTTAAATTTTAGCAAACTCATTACAAAAAGATGGATTTTGAATTTCTTTTTCTTTTTCACATTTAGGTTCGCTATTCTTATGTAATTTGGAGACACATTGAGTTTCATTGGTTTATGTGAGATATTTATAGCAAGTATGCAATAAAGTCAAACTTTATTAGATTTGATTCAAGTACTATGACATATTTATTTTGTTTTCCAATCTATAATTTTTTGATGTTCTCAAGGCTATATAATTGAAGTTCATTTATGTTAACAACTATTAGATTAAATATTTTTATCCCCAATTAATTTCAAATGATTATATACTTTAATCTTTGTATTCTTATTCTTTCTTTCATTGTTTCATTTATAATTTGAACCATTTAAGGATGCTATGTTATAGATTATAGTTGTCTTCCAATTCTTTTTAAACCAAGTTAATAGTATGAAAATATTATTGATGAGTAGATGAATTATTACAAGTTCTATTTTAGATTTGTATTCTTTTTATCTAGATATATTATTTACCAAAGTCTCATTGTTTTTTTTAGATATATAACATGGAAAATGTAGATCATGCTCCACCTATGCCAGATTCTTTGTTTGCAAATACTAGTAATGAGATAAAAAAATTAAGAGATTCATTAGCACAGGGTGCAAACCCGGGGATATGTAATGAACCATGCATGTTAATATTGCATAGTCTAGAAAAACTAAAAGATGAACTTGAGAGGACTAGTGCATATTCCCCAGACAGAGTGACTGCTATTCTTTCCTGCATGTGGGAAGAAGTACATGGTGGCGTTCCCCTTAAACAAATACAAGATAGTGTCACCAAAGAAATGATAAAAGCCACTTGTTTTCCATTTTATCAAAATGTGCGTAAGGTTAGGGGATACCAGGTCACTAGATGTGTTGATCATGCTATGGCCTCATTGATCTACCCACGATTTCTAGCAGCACATGGTATATACCCAAACAATGACCAGATTCCATTGTATTTTGTTCAGCAGTTGTATGCTAAGGTCCATTTGGGCCTCAAAGTTAACTACCTGGACATTCCACCATATGTTGGTCAGGGGCGTGGTAGGATTGCTGATAGGCCCACCTATCGTTGAGCAGATAGACCACCCCCAATTTTTAGGGTATTGGTTGGTGATAGGTCTCCTACTCTCACCCCAGCTCTAGCCCCCATAGCAGATGAGGTTGTTGTTGCTTCCCAAAAGGAAGTAATTGACATTGTAGGTGACATTGCAGCTGCCACCACTAGGATATCTGATGATCATGTAGGTCATTATTTGATATCTAGACGTTCCCGATCCACACCATTTTTAGCACAGTGGACCACCATGGATCCTTTTACGATGACCGACATCCCTACTCCTACACAGATTGATGCACTTACAGGAGATATGTCATGCATGACTCTACATTGTTTGGCTGAGGACCTGTTGGAGGCATATGCCCACATTGCATTAGACAATGGGATTGGTATAGAGCATGTTAGAGATCATTTGAGACATAGAGCTCATTCAGTTCTAGGATCCCATCACTCTCAGCCGAGCACTAGTGCACATCAGAATCCACCTATAGTTCATACGGTAGCTGCACAGACTATGGGTTTTACTGATATGTTGATTGGTTCTGGTTCATCATCACTGGTGCCATCTCACCTTCATAGTCCTCTACATTCATCATTTCTGGCACGACATGGGATAGATCAAATGGATGTAGATATTGATTCATCGCTTGATCGTTTGGTCCATATGGTGGAGGCGACTGTTTCAGAGGACTTAGGTCATCCAATATCAGATGATGTGCATGTATGTGTGCATGTGCATGTTTCAATTCTTTTTTCATTATTTTTTAAATTTCTTTTTAACTAGATATTCATTTAAGTTGATATATATGTGTGTATATATATTGTTATAGGTGGACATACCTCATATCACTCCTAGCCTTGGTCTAGATCGTGTGCATGATCGATGTGACTCTGTGGATGAATCTACTATCAGTGGACATGTGAGTTTTCATAAAATATATATTTATGTATGCATAGATAAATACAAGTTGTAGATTGATATTTAAAAATACAAGTTCATTTTAAAATAACTTTCATAAAATTTATTTAATAAAAATTATATGTATTTAACACATCTTGTACACAATTTTATTTGCAGGGCTCAGCACATCCATCAGAGCAGGACCGTTCTCATTTAGATGGCCATTCGTCTAGGAGTAGACATTCTTATTAGGCCATGCATTCTAGATTTATGATCTTTATCACATGTGTATTTGATTATATGATGATCTTTAAAATAGTCACTGATATTTGATGATCTATAACTTACACTTGCTTATATGATATACATACATTTTCTTATTTTTTTATTTTTAGTATTGACATTAGATGATCTTTAATTTACATTTTGCTTTTATGATATATGTACATATATTTTCTTATATGATATATACATACATTTGCCTCTTTGCTTATAATATGTGTTATTTTTATATGTATTGAATCCCTTTACATATATGTACATGTGTTTGCTTATGGTTTAAATATGTTTACACATAATATATGTATGCTTTTGCTTTAAATATTCAATATACATACATGTTTTCTTATTTTATGACCTCTTACAACTTACATTTCCTTATATTCAATATACATTTGATCTCTAGTAGAATTTTAGGGAAATCAATGCCATTTTATAATTAAACTTTCATTCATGTTGATCACAATAAATATTTTTTTTTAAATGACTTAAGCAACATGAACCATTGAGTTGAGAACAAGATATAATCTTTTTTGACAAGTAACTTGAAATTCAATTCAAATTATGTCAGGCTATTATACATTTTTGACAAGTAACTTGAAATTCAATTCAAATATAATTAAGAAAATTTAATTCAAATTATACCTCTATTATATATTTTTGACAACTAACTTGAAATTCAATTCAAACATAATTAAGAAAATTCAATTCAAATTATACCTCTAATATACATTTTTGACACTTTAACAAAATTCTAAAATTACTAGATATGTTTTGCATACCTATGAATTAAATAACAAAAAACTCCGCAATGAAATAACTTGTTTATTTACTACTTGATTCATTTAAAATAGGATCTAGTTATTTCATGTACACTAGAATAATTTTGATTCAATTTGGAGCTTAGATTTTGAGAAGTTTTGCACATTTATCAAGGAGGAAAATATTGGAGCTCTAATAACCTTTTCATTTTATCAATCAAGGAAAAAAAATTTGGAGATAATTTTATCCAAGCAGAGGACTTGTTTAGAGTCATCTACAAAGAAAATGGGACAACAAAGAAAAAGAAAAAATGCATCTCAACGAATTGTCAAAGAAGAAGAACAAAAGAGGCATGGATCAAACTTGGTAATTTATCAAGGAAAACAAGTTGTGTTATGCTTGTTTTTCTCTCTCTCTCACCTCAAGTGTGTGTTTAGTACTTTTACCTTGAATGTTTCTAACCATCAATCCACTTGAATGACTATAAATACTTTTAAATATCCTCAAGTCATCTTGGTCATGCAAGTTGCAATGTTTATATGATCCTTGACTCAAATTCCTTAAGCCAATTCTTTTTGTTTCAATATTTGTGTTTTGTGTCTTTCATATTTTATTTTCATCACTTCAATGTTCTCAAATTATTTTTATGTTTTATGCTCTAGGGATTCCTCAAGCTGGAGTCAAGCCAAATCTAGATATTGGATCAAACGAATCCTATGAAGAACACATGGACCTTGAAATTAGGGAGGAGACCCAAGTTCAAACAATGCTTGTTGGAGAGGGCTCAAGATCACTTCCTTCTACTAGTATGGATGAGCATATAAATATAGCACAAACTTCTCTCACTTATAGCTCATCATGTTTTATCAATTTGTTTGCTTGCATACATAAAATTCACTTATATATTTAACATCATCTCTCACTTTTGTTTGCAAAATATTTTGTGACACATGTGTAGGAAGGGCTCAACAAGCAAGAAGTGTTCATGCTCAAGTCGAGCCAAATCTAGACGTTGGATCAAATGAATCTGCTCAAGAATGCATGGTCCTTGAAGATAGGGAGGAGGCACAAGTTCAAACAATGCATGTTGTAGAGGGGTTGGGATCACTTCCTCCTACTGGTATGGATGAGCATATAAAACTAGTTGAGAAGGTGGGGAAAAAAATTTCTCATAGAAATTTAGATCATTTACTTGAAATGGATATGGAGAAACTCAAATATTATGCCAACCAGCCTTATAATAAGAGAAAGAGGTCAATGACTAAATCTGTAAATGGAATGATCAATCATCATTTCAATCATCTTGGTACACTTGAAAAAACCCAATTGTTATCACATTTACTTCTTCGTGATGAGCTCAAAGAGTCATTACAATTGTTGGGTGTCCATTCATCATCAAATAAGAAGAAATACATGGGATTACAAAGGATATTGTTCATAAAAATGTTAAAAGGGTTTAGGGATTCCATTGTAGGATACTCTAACCGTGGATAAGGCCAATTACAAGAAGGGTGATGTTGACATCTATTGTACATCAAGATATATAGCAAGAAAAAGAAAAAATGTCATAACCTAAATTACAGTAGAACCAATACTGATAAAATATGAGAAAAAGAGAAAGTTTCCTTTGGATGAGAGTTTAGAAGGAATTGGGCAATTATGTAGAGCTCCCCCCGCTTGATAGGATTGAAGATGTTGTTAGGAACTTGGTCCTGTAGTTTTGGTAATGACTGCCTCACCCATCAAATACTAGAGATGTTATGAGATACAATATTGGACCTAGTATTTATGAAAATCATATCAAACATTGGCTAGACATAACATAATTTGAGATGTATATGAACTTTTGTAATGCATATCCTCATATAAAGATTGGGCAAATAATGTTTCAAAGGTTAAAGCCATAATATGTGAAGATAAACAAGTTTTTTGAAACTTGTTGTTGTTGTTATAATATTGAATTTAATCTCTACTATCAAAAAGCTCTGAAAAGATGAGAGAGAAGAAAGATGGTGCTCTTAAAATGCATCTCCTAAACAGGCAAGTTTGTCTTATAAAGTCTATATTATGTGATCATGAAATGGACTCCTCAAATAAACCCAAGATAAAAGGAATTTGTGAGACATGTGGAAATTTGGCTAAATTTCAAGAATTGAGAGGTGGATAATTCTCAACCAACATATGACAAGAAATCGTATGAGGTAAGTACTATTTTTAGAGAGTCGAGTTTGTTCTTAATTTCTCATAGATCAAGTTATTTGGATTCTCTTTGATGTAATGTTTCATTGATCAAGTGTGGTTTATTATTTATTCACATATTTTACTAACATAGTTACAAGTATGTAAAGTTGCAAACAAATTTTGGGAAAGAATCCACAAGGTTGATTTGTGTAGAAGAGGAGATTCCCATTGGAAAAATTTCTTGGAAGATTTTGAAAATTGATAATGCACCATACATACATCATTCATTTTTTGCTAAGGTAGCAGCAACAATTCCAAACATTGAGAGATACTCGCACATGGAACAGTTCTATCAGTAGTTGACTTTGCATAAACTTACTCCTTTGTTCATCAAAAGGAGATTCAATCAGAGTATTAATTTTCAAAGCAGATCACTATTATGGTTCATGTGTGTTATAGACATGCACAATCAGAATTGGATGGTGTTGAGAGTGCAAATGAAGAGTCGAGCTAGCTTTTAAAAAGAATATCACTTTTATATTAGTGATGATAAAGAGCATGACACACTTTTTGTCCAACATTGTTTTACAATATTTTTTTAGAATTTGAGAAGTAGGGGTGTCAAATTTGAAAATCATTTTGTATGGTCAGATGGATGTGCGGCACAATTCAAATCTTCACGGCCATTCTATGCACTTTGTGGATATCATAAAATCTACAAAATACCACATGTTTGGAGTTTTTTGAGAGTGGGCATGGAAAGGGTGAGCATGATGGAGCAGGAGCTTGCATCAAACGAGCTTTAAGAAAGCATCAAATGAGTTTTCCAGAAGATTGTCTAGACAATGCACATGATGTTGTTGAATGGTGCAAGAAACACTTTGCATCAAATGTGGTCGGCACATCTTCAAGAACAAACCGACACATTCCACATAGAGTGTTTTGGGAGATATCGGGTATGTATAAATTACATTAAATCAAAAATTTGAATTTATTTAAATTTAAAATATATATACATATTTGTTCACATAAGTTTTTTGTTGTACATATGTATCTAGGCGTGGATAGAAGATCGATGCATGGATGCAAGAGGGTAGAAAAAACAAGATCTTTTCATTGTGTTAGGAGTTCAGATAGTCACCATGGATGGATATTAGACACAAGGGATTACTCTTATTTTTGCACTGAGTGCATTGAGGGAAACTCTGATTATGCATGTAACAATCAAGAACTTGGATATGTTAGTAAATGGGATACAGTGCCACTAGTTGTTTCAGAAACATATGACGAAGACAAGGAAGAAAGATTTGAAGACATTCCTTTGATTTCAATTGATTATGACCATATTTTAGGATTGGTTAGAAAAGGTACTACATGTGTAAGTTTTCAATAATTTAAATTTTATTATATATATCTAGTTAATGATCTCTAGAGACATTTCTAATTTTTTTAGATTTTTTTTGTGTAAATTTGGTGTATAGGAGATGTTTTTGCAGTCATAGCAGAGCCTAAAAACATCGAAGGTGTTAGCTATTATTTATTGTGTTGCACAAAAGAGAGGAATAAGCTAACAAAACCTAAAACAAGTGATGGAATGTTATTTCCCATAGGTGAGTTTGAATTTAAAATTTTATATACATTGTACTCACATGTGCACATTACATTATAAACATTAAATATATATTGTACAAACCTTGTGCATGAAAATATTGCACACACATTCATATGTCTTACCTTAGGTTCATGTTTACCATGCAGGTTTTGTTGTAGTACAAGGGACATATCTAAAACAAGTCAAATTTGTTCAACATGGGATTCATTTTTTTGACTATCAACCTGATAACAAGGTATATCAATATAGTCACTTAATAGTTGTTGCCACTCTACATCTTCATGCAATTCCACATGCACGTGGCATTAGAAAAAATGGAGACTAGATAGTGATGATCATCAAAAAATTCTACATGTTATTGAAGAGCGGGCTGAACCGTAATCTTTGACTTAGATTATATCCATGGTTTTCAAGTTCACTTGTAACCCTATACATGTTCAAATGAGAACTTATAGTAACTTGTACATAGCTGTAAATCATTTTGTGTAAATTACAATTATATGTACATATTTGTTCCATGGAAAATTATTATGTTCAAGAATGTTTGATAGCATCATCTCTCACTTTT
>VDFB02232838.1:0-24524 GCA_007258455.2 Sequoia sempervirens
TAAATCTACCAGCATCTTTGTTTCAACAAATTGCTTCCATGATTTCAAGAGTAAATTCTAGAGGGGAGTCTTCCATAAAATACCATGGGTTAATTCATCTGATAATTAAGCATCATTTCTTAAAGAAAGAGTCTAGGAAATAGGGCTAGCTAGAATTTTTGTCCACACCCATAGAAAAAAAAAAAGGGAACCCACAAAGGGGCTTGCGGCAAAAAGGTCAAAAGTAGAAAAAGGTGAATCTTCCAAAGGAGGACAGAAAAAGGGTAAAAGAAAACTATAGGAATCCTCTAGGGTAACCCGTAGTAGCTCCAAAAAGAAAAAGAAAGACTTGAATAAAGAGAGCCCTAGCCATGTTGAAACCATTATGTCCACTCCTGAAGAGACACCTACATTTTAAACCCTTGTCTCTGAAGGCCCAAATGAAATTGTTGTAGCCCATGAGGAAACCCACACACCACTACATTCCCCTGAGCAATCTCAAAGCCCTCCTAAAGGCCCAATGCCAACTCTGAAAGAACCCCTATTGCTGAAATCCACGACTCTGTTGAAGAGTCCGAGGAAAAATCAAAAGAGAAAGAAGCCTCAGAGGAATTTGAACAAAAAGAGATCATGATAGCCCCTACACCTTCTCTAACTTATGAGAAAAGGAAAGGAAAAGAGCCATTAATTGAATAAGAAGAAATTCATGAAAAACAGAATGAGGAAGAATTAGAAACTAAAAAAAATTTAAGGGCTATGAAAATGTCTAGAATGGAAGCTGAGTTAGAGAAAGAAAAGAAGAATATGCAATTTTTTGAGGAAAAATTAAGAAGAAAAGAAGAGGAATTACAACAATCCCTCAACAAAACTCAAGAAATGGAAAAGGAGATTGAACAAAGAGAAGCAAGGTACAAAGAGCAGTTGAATAAAACTGAGGAGGCTTTACATCAAGCTAGTGTGCAAGCATTAGCAAGTGCAAAGGAAATTAAAAAATTAAAAGAGGAATTGCAGCTAAAAGAAGAAAAATTAAAATAGCAGTCTATGAGGTTTTATTCTCAAGAAGCATCTGCTTCCATTGCCCCACCACATTACCTTGCTTTGCCTCCCATTCCATCTGATGTTCCTTCATATGTTCAAGAAAGGACTCGACCTAGATATCTCTCCTTAGCAACCTTGAAATTCAAGCATGAAAATGATTAGCTGAAAAAGCAAGTACAAAAATTAGAGGAAGAAAAAAATGAAATTGAAAGAAGACTTGAACAAGCAATAGAGATAAAATCTGTAATTTTGTCAATGAGAAGACCAGCATGAGTATATGCTTTATTTCTTAGAGAGAAGTTTCAACAATGGAAGCTTAATCAAATAATATTAAGGAGAAGCCTAGATTATCATAATGATAAATATTTTCTAGAAGATTACTTCCATTGCCACCCTAATATTCAAAATCAAATGTGTGAGTTTTTCCAGCATGGTTTTTTAATGGGAGATAATGATGATTCTTTGTTAAATGTTTATGTTGGCGAGCTACAAATTACGTCCTTTGTCTCCTTAATGCAGAATCAAGTTGAATGGTCGAATAGAATGGAAATATATAAAGAATTTCGAGAAAAGTCTCACGGTTTAACAATGATTTGCGTCTATAAGTATATCAAAATGGTCTACTGATCACGATCAATGGTAAGGCTAAATCACATCAATCCTCTTTATGTTTCAATTTTTTTGAATAGTATATCTACTTTCTAGAATGTAGAAGGGAAACTTCCTCCATTAGCAATAAATTCATGTGAGGAAAGATATTTACTCATCCCTGAGTCCGTAAGAAGAAGAGAGCCTATAATCCCAAACAATCTCAAATGGAGCTTGATAAGAGTTAGACATGTGATCACCTTGATTGAACAACAACAGGAATTTTGGGTTGGTATGTGGTTCAAATTCCAATTATCATCATGCCCGCTCCAAAACTCAATGGACCAGCAAATATTCTAGAGGAAGTGATAAGACCCTAGTTTGAGAAGCTAAGAGAAAACCATGGATTTGCAATCAACACCAAATTGCCACAACAATATGGGGAAGGAGTGTTCGACTGTTGCATTTGGATGGAAGAAATGAACAAGGACAAAGAAACCACCATAATTCTTGAAAAAGAACCATGAGGACATAGTTCACAAAAAGTGGGGAAGAATGATGAGAAGCTCAGAGATACTTTTAATTAAGTCATTTTATGTTTAAAAGACTTGTTATTTTGGTAATTAACATGACTAGCAATAGACTATAGACTAATATATTTACTTACTTTGCTTTATGTTCTGCTAATTTGGTAGATATATTTGAGGTAATGCTTTATGTTAAATGGACTACTTTTGTGATGATGTTGATGAGATATTATACAATTTTAATCTTTTACTATCATAATTGGTATCCTTTTCTTAAGGGTTTTATTTAGGGTATTCAAAATACTAATGATGAGTTGAACTCCTTATTTAATCAAATGAAGAAAATCATACCATTGATTTGCCTAGTTGGATGATGAATCACCCAAGTCCAAATCATCTTATTTTTAGTCAATTTAGGAACTTCTAGTCCCAATGCTAATCTAGCATATTTCTCTATGTGATGTAGCCACGATTAGAGGGTCCTCAAAGAGAACAATCTGGACCATGCAATAAGAGTCACACAATGGAAGCAACACATAAAATGGAAGAAAATACCAATTCAAACATTCTTATTATCATAAATCTCAATTACAACTAGCTGATAACATCCAGGTTTATAGATTCGACTCACAAGCCTGATTACAACATGCTCAACTTACCATCTTCCTACATGCTCCTCAATATAAGCGAAAATCCTACATATCAAATCTTATCTTTTCTCAAATCTCTAACTCTACTACCTCTAATGATTAATTACAATGCTTTATATACATTCACAAATCCAAAAGCATTCATGTTAGCCCAAAGATTATTACAATCTCCGATTAAAGAAAATGTAATGTGTGTGTGCATATGTCAGCCTCAATTTGAATTACTCCTCGGTGAATGTATAGGATGAATTTTGGACCTGAATTAAGGTCAGGGACACTCCATAGAACAATTTGAATCACACCAACAAGATCCACAAGATAAGGAAACGATTCACAAGTGATCGAACTAGCCGTCAAATCAGAAAATTATTCCAGTGTCGGTTCAAGAAACTGCCACATAATCTAGAAGTGATAACTTTCCCAAAAAATGAACCAATCACACTCGGATCTTGGAATAAGGTAAATGAACATGTCCACAATTTAAACCTAGATCCGCAAGGTCTGGTGAGAAAACATGAAGAATTACCGAATCTACCAACTTGAACTAAAAAAAAATTGAACAAAGACAAACCAGAATTAAAATATTTTTGGGTGATGCAAGATTGCCACGACCCAAGGATGCTCCTGCATAAAACACCCTGGTGAGTAACTATGTTCCATGAGAGGAACTCATGAACATCAGACTGGGTTCAAGATATAGATCCCATGCTCATTCTTGATCCAAATGTCTTTCATGTTAGTACTTCTCTTCCTCCTAACCTCTTTCCTTTCCTATGTTAGATCCTTCAACTTCTTCTTCTCTTCACCTTCTTTTACCTGCCTCATAACTGCACATGGTAGTAAGGGACGCTTATCACCACTCACTTTCTTCTACCCATCTAATCTACCTCTTCTACAAGACTTCATCTTATCTACTATCTTATCTGCAACCAAAGTCTTATGTTGCACAATTTTGTCTTTACATTCTTCTGGTTCCATCTCACTTTCAGATTTAGCCACAAGGTTCTTCTTCAAATCCATTCCATCCTCCAATACAACCTCTGCATCTCGCTTCTCAACACTACAACTCTTCACAAGCCTCAATTTCCTCACTTCCTCCTGCTTATTCTTCAAGGAAGCCAAAGTAAACTTCTACCCATCCTTTTCTATAGTAATTAGATTCCTTCTACAATCATATATAGCTCCTCTATCAAATTTCCAAGGTCTACCCAACAAAACATTACAAGCACTCATAGGAAAAACATCACACAAAACTTCATCTCTAAAGGGGCCAATATTAAATCTCACCCAACACTGCTCTTTCACCTCCCTTACACGATCTTCTTGTAACCAACTTATCCTATAAGGACAAGGATGCAGAAACCTCTTCAAACCAAGTTTCTCCACCATCTCCTCAAATACCAAGTTATCAGTACTTCCAATATCCACAATAACCTTACAACACTTACCTCTTGATTTACACACAATCCAAAAAATATTCTTCCTTTGTGAAGTCTCAGTCTCTTCCCTGCTCTACCTCATCAAGACTCTCCTAAGCATAGGATATTCTCCTTGCTATGGTTCTATCCCATCTTTAGTTACCTGCTATTCATGTGCCACACAATTATTTTTACCAGTTTCTTTACTTGATCCCTCAGGACACTAAAAAGATCGATGTCCAAATTCTCCACACTTGAAACATTTGCCCAAGAATTCCTTGCTGCCATTCCCTATCCTTTGTACCCTCTGATCTGATTCTTTACTCCACTTAGATCTTGATTCTTCTTCACTTGTCTACTTCTCCTTTCCACTACTCAACTACTTTTCTTTCCCTCTAGGATTATTCTTTTGTCTTTTCTTCACTTTCTCTTCTACCTTAAGAGCATATTGGTAGGCATCTTCAACTGTGGAAATCCTCAACATACTCATCTCATCTTGAATGTTAAATCTAAGGCCATTTATATACCTTGCCACCTTCTCCCTATTCATCTCTCAATGCCTATATATGATGATTTTCATCTTGTAAAATTCCTTAGTATACTATTTCACACTCATGTCCTATTTTAGGTTATGCAACTTCTTGAACAGTTCCAACTCATAGTCTTCCAAAATAAACTTATTCTTCAACCTTGCAACCATCTGTCTCCACCGAGTGATTCTTGTTTCACCATTTTCCACTCTGTCCTTCTGCAACTCTTTCCACTGTAAAGCAACATGTCCTTTCAACTTAGTTTGTGCAACCTAACCCTCAGTGGGTCTCTAATATCCTCAAGCTAAAAATAGTCTTCCAACTCTCCTATCCAATCTATCAAGTATTCCAATTTCAATGTACCAGAGAAGTTAGAAACCTCCACCCTATGACTTTTACTTAATTGTGCCACTTCTCTTAACAATCTCTCTTCTCTCTCATATGTCGGTCCCTCAACCTCTTTAGCCTCAAGTTCTTCTGCAGCTTCTTCATATTCATCCTCTGGTTCAGGGTTTCTCCTCAAGCCATCCAAGAGGTTTTGGATCTCATTTCTAAAGTCCTTCATCATCTACTCCATTCTTCTAGGGTTCATCCTTCTTGGCGGCATCTCTCCCCCTACTCGATGCAACTACCTCAGCTCAGCAATCTGACTACAAGGTTTCAATTGCCTCTCTCTCAGCGATCTATTGAACACACTTATAGCCTACCTCAAATCAGCAATCTATTCACCCAAGAAATTACACAAGGACCACAACCCACTCAAGGTTCACAACCAACTCTCATCTCAAGATTCACAGGTTCACAACCTACTATGATACCATGTGATGCAGCCATGGTTGGAGGGTCCTCAAAGAGAACAATCTGGACCATGTAGCAAGAGTCACACAATGGAAGCAACACAAAAAATGGAAGCAAATACCAATTCAAACATTCTTATTATCTAAACTTCACCACATAACTAGAAGAACATCCTGGTTTTACAGATTCGCTCAATGTGCTTGATTACAACATGCTCAAAATACTATCTTCTTACATGGTCCTCAATGCGAGCAAAAATCCTACAAATCAAATCTTATCTTTTCTCAAATATCTAACTCTACTACCTCTAATGATCAATTATAATTCTTTATATACATTTGCAAATCCAGAAACATCCACGTTGGCTCAAAGATTATTACAATCTTCGATTAAAGAAAATGTAATGTGTGTGTGCATATGTTGGCCTCAATTTGAATTACTCCTCAGTGAATGCATAGAATGAAGTGTGGACCTGAAGTAAGGTCGGGGACACTCCATAGAACAATTTGAATCACACCAATAAGATCTGCAAGATAAGGAAATGATCCACAAGTGATCAAACTAGCCGTTAGATCAAAAAATTATTCTAGTGCCAATTTAAGAAACTGCCACATAATCCAGAAGCAATAACTTGCCGAAAAATTAACCAATCACGCTCAGATCTTGGAATAAGGTAAATTAACATGTCCATGATGTAAACCTAGATCCATAAGGTCTGGCGAGCAAACATGAAGAATTACTGAATCTGCCAACTTGAACTGAACAAAGACAAACTAGAATGAAAATATTTTTGGGTGATGCAAGATTGCCACAACCCAAGGATGCTCGTGCATCACTATGTCTATTCTCAATCATGTTTTAGTTCTACTAAATAGTTTTATTTTAATCTTTAGTTTAAATTCCTTTAATCTTGGTAGTTAACACCATGTTGTGAATTCAATAAGGATATAGTTATAAATATCCATGTTTCAGATTTTAGATTGGAGTTAGATAATTTTCAATTAGAAATCTTGTAATGGTTACAATACTTTGTTTTGTGTCCCGATTTGATCACTTTGAATGAAGATAAAAAGTTAACTCAAATTACTGTGTTAAGAGATCTTACCAAAGGAAGAGCAGGGACCACTCAACCAAAGGAATTGATCTTGTGTGGTATTTTTATGAGTTTATGTTATTTTTGTTCATTAATATTAACTCTGGAAGTGTTAGATGTTAAATCTAAAATGTTAAGTTTGAATGAATCATTTTCAGCAATTATGTTAAAATTCTTTTAAGTTTAGTTTATCATGGCTAGAGTAGTTTGTTAAATTCATTGAAAGGTTTATTAAGTTAATCAAATTTAGATTTTGTTTGTAGGAATTAAGTTTGGTAATTATCTGTTAAGTTTAATCGAAGCAATGATAGGAACTTGACGAAATTGAAGTTTGTTGGAAATTTGTTCATGGAAATTAGTATTCGTGTTTTCTAGATTAATCATTATTTCCTTGCAATTTATTTATGTTCTTTAAAATAGTATTTATTTCCCATCAAATCTTAAGATAGATTTATTTCGAAGTAAATTAGAAATAAAATTAGATTTTGAATTCTAGATTAAGAATTAAGATAAATTTTAGTCTTTTCCATGAATCAGTCTCAATCAAGTCAAATGAATTCAACGATAAGTCAACATAACTTTAAATTAGGAAATAAGATAGAATTAACCCTTAGGAATTAGTTGCTAAAGTTCAACTCTTGAGAGCTCTTGAAAGAACTTGAAGGAGCCAAATCGACACCTGAAGTCACTGTTTACAGTGCAAACCCCCCAAAAGTCTATGACAAACATCCTTATCGCATATAGCTTTGAGACACACCTAGTTCGATAATTAATTGACTAAATGATGCAAGTTGTGACATCAACGACCTTTCCCATCAAGAGGATCATCATCATCATCCAAAATATCATTATATTTCTAAAATGTGTCATCATGACACTCTTCATTTATTGTAGCATTTTCTTGCTCAATTTTATTTATTCTATTACATGATTTCTTCTTGATAATATTGTGTAGCTTTATAAACACATTGCCAATTGGTTAGACATTGAGAATTTCTTTCTTAACCCATTTTTCTTACTTCTTTGGTAGTGGTTGTGTAGAAATACTTTACATATAAAACCATAACACTTTGGTTTTTAAATAATTTATTATAAACATTATATTTTTCATCACCATAGTGGATATTTTTGTAGCCTTCATTGGTCCATTTTGTATCATAATGATCACAACAAATACCTTTACACTTATTGACCATAAGTTGTGCAACTTGAGGCTCTTAAATTTTTACATAAGCTTAATCTAACCTCTTTTAAATTATTTCTAATTTATCAAAAATTCATCTAGTATAAACTATGTATAAGATCATCTCTCTCATATGACACATCTTTTAGTATTTTCACAATTGTATCCAATGTAAAGACATGGCTAGTATATGATATTGAATTATAATGAACTCTTTTGATTTTGACTACCTTTATATCATATCCAAATCACATTGATGCAAAAAAAAAGAGCAACCTAACATATTTCTATATATGGTCTACCAAAAATACACCAAATATATTCAAAGATAATATTACATGGCATAAAATAAGTAATTTAAATTCACTCTCCATTGTAGAGTGGGGTTTCCCAATATATTAATCGACACTCCATTAGTCATCTTGAATGAAATATGAGAATTTGCATTCTCTTGATGTCTAATATGACCATTAATAAATCCTCCTTAATACATTTTTTATATTGCAATATTAATAAAAAGTTAAGTAGATGATGAACTCTTGATATTACTAATTATGTATAGAGGACCATAATAGTTACCTTGTGAGATCTCCTCTCTATAAAATGTAATCAACGGAGTAAGAGGAGAAGAATATGTATCCTTAGTTTCAATTTTACCCATAAAATTATATAAATATTATGTGTCATGGAAATCATCCATGTAGTATAATTATCTCATTTTTGTCACTCATAACAATAGTATATTTTACCTCAACATTGTTGGTATATGGCTGGGAACTAGATTAGTATACATTTACAAATGATGATTTGGAGGTAAAAAAAAAGGATTCCCACCATCATTAACAACTTCAACACGAATCATATTGTTATAAATGAGGTATTTCACTTTACGTTTCTAACCCATACAAGATTATGTATAATGTTATTTAAATCTATGGAAGTTATAAAATATTTTTTAATTATAACTCTTTGGAAGTTTCTTATTAAGATCTAACAAATGAATAAGAGGAAGAATAATCAAAATAAATCTTCATAAAATTTCTAGCACATTGTCAAATGATTCTTCAACTTATAAATTTTTTAAGGGAATTTTTATAAAAGAAGGAAAAGTAGTTATTAGTAGTCACTTGATTATATTTTTCTTTGATTCATTACCCTTTGAAAAACTATTTGAATTTTAAAATTTTGAAGTGCAAGAGAATTGAGATGAACATCCATGTTTGAGTATGTCAAATGCTAATAATTTGATTTCAATATTTTTCAAATGAGTACACATAGATCTCTAGAAGATAAATTTTTTTCAAGTGTATATCAGTCTTAATAGTAGGAAGTAGGGAAGAAGTCCCTCAAGAAACATGATCTAAATATCATAATTTTAGGAGTTGATAGTGAGCCCCAAGAGCTTTAATAGTGAGCTCATATACCCCAAGATCACCTGTAAAATAAAAATAACCTTCCACAAGAGATTATGGAAAGAGAATATCTTTCTTGATTATGGATAAAATAATGTACAATGATCAATAAGGGATCATCAATGAGATTATATGCCCTACATATTACATAATGTCTAGAAAGCCTTGCTTATATAGATAAGTTGACAAATAGGATTAGAAAAGATTATGGAAAGTGTCTTAATCCTATGAAATAAGACAAATAAAGTAAATAAAAAAGATAAGATAAGATCAAATGAAAACTAAGACTTCTAGAAATATTCCTAGACCCTAATTAAACTTATTATGTGAACATGTGTAAATCAAACCTACTAGGTGAACTAGTTAGGTAAAATACTCAATTTATATCAATCCCCCTTATGTGCAACTTAGGGAGAAGTTAAAAAATTATAAAAAAGAAAAGATGGTGAAAAGATGCATGGATAGTTTTTGGATACTAGACCATGTTAGGTACCCATTATAAATTATCTCTCACAACAAAGTAAAGGAGAAAACCCACATGATAAAAAATACCTCTCTAAAAGAGAGAATACAAGAGAACAATCATGTACAAGTGATGAAAGAAGCGATGAATGGAGAACTCAAAATTACCCCCAAGAACTAAATCCATCAAAATAATACAATCAATAGCCCCTCATAAGAGGGAAAGAGAGAGACTATGTAGCCCCATGACAATGTGTAATATCATACATAAATGATAGATGCTTGAAGAAAAAATATGATCCAATACCTACAAACAACATTCCCATTAGGAAGAAATAAAACCATGTATAGATGAAAGAATTCTTCCAATTCTAGATAAGAATCGATGGGAAGAAGGATGAAGATCTATGATGATGTCTTTTTAAATTTTATCCCCTATCACCATGTGTCCATGGAAGATTATGGAAAAATAAAATAAAGTATATTCCCAATCAATGAAGAAGGTGACAAACAAAGATCAAGTGATAATTGATGGTGAAAAATATCCAAATAGAATGATGTTTTGATAAAATTAATGCAATGAATATAATAAAATAGGAGAGATAACCCCTCAAATGTGTCCTCCAAATCTGCTTGATATGATATTCATAAAACAAATATGATATACCTATCAAGTACTCATCCCAAAAATTTGAATCTAGAATACAATTATGGTCTTGCTAAGTAGGAATGATGTAAGTCTCAATTAATTCTTTTATAGAAGGAATCATTTAATGTGAAGGATCAACAATTGTCTCTACATGAGAAGGAGAATTTGAAGAAACTTCATCATCCTCATCATATGAAGATTCAAATCTCTCCAAAGTATTCAAAAATCCTTAATAGTATCATATTCATATGGTATGTTATCTGAATCGTCAAGAGGTACAAGACAATCTAAAACATGATCATCTAGGAATAGGTGTGCATCACAATCTCCATATATCTCCCAAAATTTCATCTAAAGAGCATGAGGACATTCAAGGTGTTATTGCACTTCAAGCATCAAAATAAATATGTCTACAAATCACTCCTAGGAAATCATCCTTTTTTGCAATTCCAAGAAAATTTCCCACAAACAATATCTAGAGGAAGAAAAAACCATAAAAATTTGGAAAAAGATGAAGCCAATAGAGATGTTTCTATATTCTATCTCTCTATTGCTTATAGTTTCCCCTTTCCAAGATGATGAAATAAGGATGAAATGAAAAAAACCCTAATTAATTATGATAAATCTCCAAACTAATAAATACAACAAACTTCAACAACATTTAAAAACTCCCAAATACGATGTACATTAAAAACATAAAACTTATCCAAGTGTTAGGATGTCCAAGTAATCAATCAAAATGTGATATTGGGAAAAATTGAATAAAATATACTGATGGATGAATCTAGAAAAAACTAATGGATAGATCAAAACAACTCCATAACACATTTTCAATGTTGCAAGAATAATGAAAATTGGATAAACAAGAAAAAAGTTACGAGCTTGGATGTCCAAATGGGAGATCTAAAGTTCTTCAAAAAAAAAGAAAACTTGTAATAAAAAAATTGATAATGAGACCTACACCACTAGAAATCTCTTAGAACTAACTTTCCAACAATATTTTGTTAGCAATAATTTGACTCTTGGATCAAAAGTTATAGAAATTATCCCAATTCTTCTAGTTGACAAATAAAATCCTTTTAGCTTAAGCATTGGTCACCCATACAACCAAGGGATGAGGGCAAAGGTGTTGTACATACTACTAGATAGAATGTAGGAGGTGGCAGCCAAGTTGGGTGGTGTCACCACACCAATGGCGAGTAAACCATGCCACTTGTGGGGTATTAGCCCCTTGGATACTAACAATGGCTATGAGTCCAAAACCCTCAAAACTTCCAATTAGGGTTACCAAAACTAAACTAGCACAACAAATAAAAAATAAAATGCTTAATAATAAATTCTACCAACCCATACCTGCATGCAACAACGATGATGCAAACTCATAATGTCGATTGCACATGATTAATATTCTATCAAATATATCTTATGTATATTTTTCCATCACCTATGAAGTCAAAAATTTGTACAAACCATATGGGTTTGTATGGATCCATACAACTATATCGACTGTAATGACAAAAAATGTAGATTTTTTAAACCCTAGAAAAACATTTCTAATTTTTTTTGCCCAAATATCAAGTATTTTATACAAAAATAGGGGTTTTTAGCCTTTTCAACTTAATGGTGAGGTTATTTTTCCCCCAAATTATACCCATCAAAATCTCATTCCCAAAGCATCTTTAGATCTAAGAAGGGGTTCACAATTCTAGAGCTCTAATACCATGTAGGAGCTAATAGTGAGCCCCAAGAGCTAATAGTGAGCTCATATACCCCTGGATCGCCTACAAAAAGAAAACCTTCCACAAGAGAGAATGAAAAGAGAATATCTTTATTTATTATGGATGCAATTTAATGTACAATGATAATACATACCCCTACATACTACATAATGTACATGAAGCCCTGCTTATATAGGCAAGGTGAGAGATACGATTAGACAACATTGTGACAAATGTCTTAATCCTATAACACGAGAAAAAAAATTAAATGACAAGATAAGATAAGATAAGATATTGTCACATCAAAACTAAGACTTCTATAAATATTCCTAGACCCTTAAGTAAACTTAACATGTGAACATGTGTAAATAGGACCTATTGGGTGAACTAGTTAGGTACAATGTTCAATTTACCCGAACAATAATTACCAAATTATTTTTTAAGATTAGACGTGGATAACATAATTATTAATAGGTTTATTTATTCATTTGATACACTTGGTCAAGTAATTCAAAATTATATTCAAACCCATATTGATGTGAACATGTTATAAGAAAGCAATGAATACTATTGAAGATGATAAACCAACCTCACAGAACCTAGTGAACACCTGCAAGCAAATAACCTATCACATAGAAGAGATATTGAAACACAAACAAGGTGTTTTGCAAGTGTGAAGAAAAAATTGCATTAACAAGAAGTAAATAATTACAAAGAGATCAATCCTTATGAAAGGAGATCAAAACCCTAAAGGTGAGTAATTAATAATTAATGGGCCTAAGTTTAGCTTAAGTGAAAATAAAGTAAAAGTTAATTAATTAATCAATATAATTAAATTAAGTAAGTAATTAACCTATTACTCTAACACCCCCCTTAAGATGAACTTAGGGAGAAGCTAAAAAACTAAGGACAAAATGCATGAAAGCAAAGATGGGTCCCAACAACAAGGCCTGATGAGGTACCCAAATACAACCAAATCTTTGTAAAGCAGAGAAAAGGAGAAAACCCAATGGGAAAAAACTCCTCTCCAAAAAGAGATGAAAGCATGCAAGGAAAAAACATGAAGGAAGTCCTCACAAAGACCCCCTAAGAACAACTTCCTTCACCCCAATCATATATTGCAATTGAAGATAGTGTGGCAGTGCCAAATATTTCATTAAGATGTCTGCAACCTGCACCTCTATAGGAATGTACTCCAAGATGAGAGAACCATCCTAAATCAACTACTTGATGAAGTGCATGTGGATCTCAATGTGCTTCATCCGCTAATTCTCCACTGGATTAGGGGAAATTTGTATAGCACTCTAATTATCACACCAAAGAACAATGGGACTATCAAGAGGAAACCCAAACTCTATCATCAACTGCCAAAGCCATAAAATCTCTTGACTAGCTAACACTATTGTTTAGTACTCAGCCTCTATAGATGATAATGCAATAGTGGATTGCTTCTTGCAAGACCATGTGATAGGACCAGAATCAAGGAAAAAAACAAAGTTGGAAGTGGACTTCTGATCATTGACATCACCAACCCAATCTGAGTTAGTGAAGCCAACAATGTGAGGGGCCCTTGATGTGTAGTGAATTACATATTGTGTGGTGCCCTGAATGTACCTCAAGCTACATCATTTGGAAAATTTCCAATGGCTCTCATGTGGATCATGGGAGAACCTAGAGGCAAGGCCAATCACAAAGGAAGGATTAGGACGTGAATGCGTCGAGTACAACAAACTGCCAACCAACTGCCTATATAATGTAGAATCTATTGAAGGAGTAGAGCAAGTGGAAGACATAACAACACTTGACTGAAATGGTGTGGGGGAAGGCTTGCAATCAAGCATGACAAATATTTGGAGCATATAAAAATCATACTTTTGTTGATATATGGAAATCCCATCTGAAGACTGAATAACTTGTAGACCAAGAAAATAGTACAGAAGACTAAGATCTGTCATCTCAAAACTACTCCATCAAAGCTCTTTGAACACTCTAAATCATAGAGGATGAGCTACCTGTAAGAACGAGATCATCAACATATAGCATAAGGATCAAAAGATCACCCTCCTAACGCTGAATGTACACTGTGGGATTGGAATGATAGTATGTGAAGTGAGAGGAGAGAAAAAAAGATTCCATCTTCTCATACCAAGGTGAAGAGGATTATTTGAGACCATACAATGAATGTCAAAATCTACAAACCAAAGAAGTTTCCTACACAAAACCCTGAGGTTGCTCCATAAAGATCTCCTCATGTAGGCCCCATGCAAGAAGGCACTCTTCACATCCATCTAAAATAATTTCCATCCCTTTTAAGCTGCTAGTGATAGTACAAAGAGAATAGAATTCATCTTGGAAATAGGAGAAAAGGTCTCAAAGTAATCAATACCATTAACTTGAGAAAATCCCTTCACAACAAGATGCACCTTATACTTATCAATAGAACCATCTGCAAAAAATTTGGTACAGTACACCCACTTGCACTGAACCAAATGTATTCCCTTAGGAAGAGGACAAAGATCCCATGTATGATTCTTCATCAAAGAAGAATACTCCTCCTTTGTAGCCCTATCCCACTCAAGAGTACATGTTGCCTTTGAAAACTTATGAGGATCATCTGAAATGGAATTACTCAAAAGACTAGCACTTGATGTTTGTGCACGTGTATGATGAGAATATGAAGGATCATCTACCATAGATCTAGCTTCCTCAATAGTAAAGCAGGACCACTTGGGAAAATTTTGTGTATTTGGTGGTGGTGGGGATGGTGGATCATCTTCTGCATCATCCTCAAGAGATAAAAAATCCTCAAGAGATGAAGAGGGAGGAGTAGGTAGTGAGGGAGAAGTTGTTGATATAGAATCCATCAAAGGAAAGCGCTCATCAAACTGGACATCTCACTGAAACAAGACCTCTCTAGAATCATGATCAAACAACTTGTACACCTTAACATCCTCATAGTACCCAACAAATATGAGTTTTCAACTTTTCCTCTCCATGGCTTTCTGCTGAGCATTAGGAATAAATTCCCAAGCCTCACTACCAAAAACTTGAAATGTAGAAAAATTGAGCTTGACATGGGTCCAAGCCTCCTCAGGAGTCATGTGTCGTAATGCCTTATGAGGCATCTGATTTGGAATATAATTGGCACAATTGACTGCCTCATCCCAAAATGAAGAATACATAGACCATGATTGTATCATACAATTGGCTAGCTCCTGTAAAGTCCTTTTCTTTCTCTCAGCAACACCATTTTGTTGAGGGGTGTAAGGTACTATAAATTGATGCTACAAACCATGCCCAGTGCAAAAAAACCCTGAAAGCATGATTAAAAAACTCCCCCCATTATATGTGTGTATCCTCCTGATAGAAAGACCAAAAAATTTCTCCGCAAATGTCTTAAAGATCTTCAATGAATCATAGACATCAGACTTGTATTTAAAAAATTACACCCATGTCCGTCTAGAGAAGTCATCAATAAATGTGAGCACATATTTGGCCCCTGAGAATGAAGAAGTCAGAAAGGACATGAGGTCACTATGTACCAACTCCAAGGGTGCCTTAGCACATGTGGCTCTACTCGTAGGAAAATAATCCCGGTGATGTTTTCCAAGTACACAACCTCGACAAACACCATCATTATAGGAAATCTATGGGAGCCCAATCACAAGTGCTTGTGCACTCATCTAATGTAGATATCTATAATTGGCATGGCCAAAATGCTCATGCCAAATCCTACTCACTATGTCTGCATGTGCTATAAGAGATGAACCTGAACCATCTATACTCTCAAAGCCATCAAATTTGCATAAGCGAGATGTAGAATCAACACTCCCAATAGCCACAACCAAATCAAGATCATGTAGGTCTTGAATAACCACATCATGTGGTGAGAACTCAACTATTTTACTAGTGCTAAAATGGAAAATCTAATAAAGGGAATGGAGGTATGTTGAAATGTCAGGAACAACAAGTACATCCTGAAGACAACCACCATCCAATGAAATAGAACCTAAACCCATAATTGTAAGTTGTTTAGAGTCACTTACTACAATCTGTGAAGTGCCATAGTGGGAAAGTGCGGTGATAGACTCCTAAGTGTGTGTCATATGGTGAGAAGCACCAGAATCTAGAATCCAAGTGGATCTTGAAGGTAATGCTCGTGTAGAAAGAGCATGACCTTTCCTTGTGTTTGGGGAAGGTGACTGAGGTGAGGTGATATGATGATGTTGCATGGCCTCCTCTAAAGCCTTTAATTGCTTCCAACACCTAGAAACTAAATGACCTTCCTTGCCACAAAAACTACAAGGATCACCTAATTTCTTCTTAGTCTTGGAGGAAGACTCGCCAGAATTAGAAGATTTACCCTACTTGGGGTTGGATTATGGTTTGTAATTAGACTTAGGTGGTGGCTTTGAGGAATTCTCACTGCCTACTGAATCTGTCTTCAACCTCTATTTCTACTTCTGCTTCCCCTGAAATGTTTGAGCTACCAATGCTTGGTTCTTTAATCCTGGAAGAGCATCCAATTGTGTTAGCTTGGACTATTCATGTGTCAACCAATCACAAAATGCATCAATGGTAGGCATGGTAAATTAGGGACCCAAAGCATCCATGCTGGAGTAGAATGTAGAAGAGAATATCTAAAATGAATCTCGAAGCTTAGATAGAATTAGGTATATACACTCAATGTTTGTTTTGTTCTTACCACAACCCTATAACAATGATCTAAGTGATTTGAATTTCATCAAGAAATCCTCAATAGATGGAAAAGAATTAGGTACCAAGGTGGTCAATTCTACCTAAATCTAAAGTGCCCTGAACTGATTAATGGCACCAAAAAACATCATGAAACTTAGTCCACATAGCTCGAGGAGTTGTCCAACCCTCTAGGTGAAATAAAAGACTATATGTAACATGTAATGATAGCAAACCCATAGCCTTGTCCATTCTATTTTTGTGTTGTAGAACCTCAAATGGATGTGTCAACTGAGGTTGAGTCTCATCCAAACATAACCATAATCCATTTGACATGAGAAGTCTAGACATATGTGCCTTCTAGGTATGATAATTGTGTGGGGAAAGATGGTCATCTAATGAGTGGTCTTCCATGATGTTTATGGTTTTGAAATGTGTTTAATGATAGAGGTTTCTATTTTTTGGTGTATATATAGAAAGCAAGAAAAAAACACCCCCCCACAACACAAAAAACCAAACCCTAGTACAAATTTGAAAGTTGGAAAGCGTGAAAAAAGAAAATTTCACTTTAGAAAATTCTTTGTGTACCTTGTAAATTTTTTGATGAAATAAACTATAGATCTGAAAATAGCATTCAAACACCTTCCTCGCACCTATTCGCTTTTGAAATTCAAAGTCTCAGATATAAATTTATGCCATCAAGTGTAAAACAAGTTTTGATTTGACTAGCAATAAAGGCGTGTGGAACAGAAAAAATCAGAAACAAAACTTGTACCAATTAATCAAGCCTTAACCAAATTTTCCGCAATATTTCTCTTATTTTTGAAAAAAATGACCTTATATGTCCAAAACCAAAACTTCAATTAGGGCCTGAAAAGAAGACATACAAAAAAAGCCCCCGATACCTAGGGCGATAGATCTGCCATGCCTCACGCCGGGAAAGTGGGAGTGGTGGGCGAGTGGATGGAAAAGTTGAGGTATCAAAGCAAAGCCAACACGCTGAAGGGCCACTCATTCGTGGGGCATTAGCCGAAAAGAGGCCGAAGCCGCCATGGCTATGCTTCCTACATACCAATTAGTGGCTTATTACTTGGGTGGCACACCCAAAAAATTGAATTCTTTGAAGTGCATGCACGTGACTTGTAGAGGCCGATGACCTTGACAAAGGGAAAAACACATCGATCACCCTTACTCAGATTTGACTATCGACAAGCATTTTAGGGTTTTTGGGCACTCTAGATGCAACAATGAGGTCTGCTTCGGTTGAAAAAGCTCAAATTCCAGCACCCTCTAGATGGAGAAAATCTTATAGAAACCTCTTTCATATCTAAGCCTGTGAGTCCAAAAATTGATGAAACAAAAAGCCATTATTGACTACTATATTATAGACAATAAATGGTGGAGGTCCAAATTGACCTAAAATGCACAAAAACTTCACTTCGTGACAAAACTCTTCAAAAATACAAACACCTAATTAGTAGATCTCAAGCTCTAGTACCTACAAGTTAAAGCTGGATAAACCAACCCCTACAAAACCCAGTGGAACACCTGCAAAAATAACTTTGTCACATGGAAGAGATATTGAAACACAAGCTGTGGTAAGCATGAAGCAAAAATTGCATTAACAAGAAGTAAATAATTACAAAGAGATCAATCCTTATGAAAGGAGATCAAAACCCTAAAGGTGAGTAATTAATAATTAATAATTAATTAATTATTAATGGGCCTAAGTTTAGCTTAAGTGAAAATAAAGTAAAAGTGACTTAATTAATTAATCAATATGATTAAATTAATTAAGTAATTAACCTATTACACTAACAACTACTTCATTGAAACAATATATGGAACCTAAAGGTAAAGAATAAAATTATTGAATAACATAATCTCTTAGGGTTTGCAGAAATAATTTAGATAGGATCTTTTCATAATATGAAAAATCCATACATGTAGTAGTTAAATCTTGTAAATGAATATTTAGATCTTCATTTCCATGATATAAACCAAGTCTAGCTACCAAAAACCCCATAAGAAATGAATATTGAACAACCTAAAATGATAATATCATGTGCAATGGAGTATTTTATGTTATAAAACTCATCATATTATTATCCATTTGATTCTTAAGATTGATCATTTATTGTAACAATACATCCAAGGTAGAAGTAGAGATAAGGGAAATATTAGGAACATGTGAGATAATGGAATAAGTATAGTGAGAGTGTGAGGTAAGGGGTGAGGACATAGTCATGGATGGACAAAACACATTATATAAAATGGGTTGCTCATGTGGTGATATGGATGAATAATGCGAGCCATAATTTGGGAAGGATACATGATAGGAGGTAGATGGGTGGATGGTTTAAAATTAGTGAAAGCATTGGATGTGAGTGAAATGATAGAGGTAATGGAAGAACTAGAGGTAGGTATTGTAGATGGATTATAAAAATGAGATAGGTCATAGAGAAGGATGAAACTAGTAGGGAATGTCTAAGAAATAATGGTTATGAGGGAGAAAGGGTGGTGGAAGTGAGAATATTAGAGGTGAGAAAAAAACTAGGTGTAATAGCATGGGTGGTGGTGATCATGGAAGTGGAAAAGGTAGGATAAGGATTGAAAGAAGATGAGGAATAGGAGGATACATTGTATGAAGAAT
The DNA here is from genome assembly GCA_007258455.2 of Sequoia sempervirens. Classification (NCBI taxonomy): domain Eukaryota; kingdom Viridiplantae; phylum Streptophyta; class Pinopsida; order Cupressales; family Cupressaceae; genus Sequoia; species Sequoia sempervirens. The sequence continues at coordinate 19,394 of VDFB02232838.1, forward strand.
CCAATGTATAACAAATATCATTAAGGATATTCACACCATGTGGATAAATTTCTAATACTTTATAGGAGTAGCCAATTGATGAGGAGATTCAACTTTAGGGAATGCATTAAAAGGTATTTGTCTAGTAAGTGAAAGGCCTTTCTTACCTAAATATTTATCATGACCATAATCTTTTTGGCCATTGAATTGGTTGTGAATACAAGCATATATGAAAATATTTTAATATCATTATATTGAGTACCCATAGTAGGGTTAATACAAGTACTCCTCAAGGGAAGATTAAGGCTTTGCATATGACATAAACAAAGCAATATGACTATGAGAGATGATATGATTAAGCAATGTAATTCACTCTTTAATTTAAAACTAGAAAAATCAATTATATATACTATTTAAAAATTAAATCCTAAAGAGGAATATAAGGTTTGATAGGGTGTGCAACAATAAGGTCATATAATGAAGCACAAACCCTAAAAGGAAAGATACATTAATGAAGTAGTAATAAAAAGGAGCACAAACCTACCAAGATATAAAAAATATTAAGAAATCAAAACTATATATTTGAAAACTTAAGAGAAATGAAGGTATAACTCTCAAGTCAAATCCTAGGGGGTGTAGTAGTAGTAGTTCACAAAAAAACTAAGGGAATAAAATCCCTTTTACATAAATATGGGCTAATTAAATAAATTTATACAATGAAGTGTAAATTAGTCTGTATTTATAATCTTCTTAATTTTAATATAAATATTATATGGCTCAACTATTTTGATTGATAAAAAAGGTGTGTATAAGTCTATATTTAATTGATGTGGAGGAAGAATTAGAAATCAATCAACTAGAATGTTATTTTTGGAAATTGTATAGAGATATAGGCACACTTAGCTCTCAATTTGATGTGTGTGTGTGTATAAAATCAATTTTCCATTATACAAAAATTGATTCCCTTAGTTTGGTCACTAACTCAAACTCTATGCACACCCAAAATCTATTGGGGATGAATCTTGAGTGGCTTAGTTTTCCTTGAGTAGCACAAGATTGGTATTTGATGCATAGATCTGATCTAGAAAATAATACTTATACAATCTACTTTTCTATAATATCTATTATTTAAATGTGAGCTAGGATGATGATAACTATAAATACTATTTGGGAAGTTTATAGATTACTAGGATCATTTCTCATTGGTCAAAACCCTTGATGGCCCAATTTTATGACCTTAAAAATATATTTGAAGACTACATACACAAGCATGCATATTTCTAATATAAGAAATTTGATGAAATGGATTCCTTTTAAGCTCCATATATCAAAGTGTTACTATAATTATTGATCCTTATAATTCTCTTAATTTTTAGATCATTTTTAATTGTAAAGATGAATATCATTAAATATGATAACATAGTAATAATTTGCACAAATGTGTGCCAACTTAGCTCCCAATGGCTAGTAGGAAAGGGCAAGAGATATGAATTTAAATTTTAAAAGTTAAATTTTGGGGTCAATCTTGAGCCCCTGTGGATCAAACCCAAGTTACATGAGATTAGCTCCAAACAAGTGCATGGAATTCTGTGTTGATAATAAGGTGAATGTGTGGATATAGGTGTGAATCAAGCTAGGATAAGATCAAATATGTGGGAATGTGTAAGTGGGAATAAATAGAGATGGATACAAATTAAGAAAGAGTCAAACTTAGCACAAGAGTGTACCATTTGTTGATATTTTTAATTGTATTAAGCCATTCATTAAAATGGACCCAAAACTAAACAAGAATTAACATGACTATGCAAATTTCACCATTACTTGAGAATATACAATTTGTTTATATTTTATTTCTTAAATATAATCTTGTAGTAGTCATTTGAGGTCAACTATTATTATCATTGCTTTAAAATATAAAATATTTATGAAATTACACAATAAAATTAATAAATACTAAATTATTATATAGTTAAAAATTTGTATTACTATTTGAAACATAGTTTATCAAGGAATGAATTTATTACTAGAATGCGATGAATTGGATGATAAATGAAACTCATATGCTAATTTTTTAATTTAATATATAATAAATACTAAATATTTAATAGAATAATCTAACACATTAAATACTACATCTAACTCTAATAATTATTAGAATAAAGTTTATAATACAAATATCTATATAATCATACTAAATAATTTTTTTGATTAGTCAGTGAGAATTTTATTGGGTCCTTCAACCTTGGGGGGAACATTATATGATAATGCATAATATTAATCTATCATTCCAAACAACTTCTTAGTACTATATTGAAAAGGTATGGTAGATGAAAGTTTCTTGTATTTGCATAATTTTAGTTGGTGGCCAAATTCAATCCACTCTACTATTTTTTTTCATCGTACTAGTGACAGTTGGCATTATTGTTTCTCCTCACAAGGAAGCCTTTCCTTGTTATCATTATGAGGGGATCCATGTTTTTCTTTCTAAAATTTAAAGAAGGCTAGCTTTCAACTCCCTGGCACTAATACAAGGGGATGAAGGGAAACTTTTATCCATTTTAGGATTATTTTTAAATAACTTATTAATAAGAAACAAAGAAGGGGTTGAGGCAGTCCCATTAGCGAGTTCCTTAACCCTAGTGCCAACAATAGAAAAATGAGAAATGATATAATACTCACCTAATGAACCCAAGATAATTAAGTGTTGGGGTAAAGTGTCTTTCCACCAAGAAGTTGGGTTGGAATATCTACATTTAAGGCTTGGACATTTAGTTGAAAAATGAACTATTTCATAGCATCTACAATAGTGAAATTCAAGACCCTCATAATCCAAAGGCTACATCTACATGATATCCTCAACTTTCAACATAATATCTACTAGAAAATATTTTGAAGTATCCAACTCAACTTGTAAGTGGATGATATTCATACAGGTGGATGTAGAAGTTTCCCTTTCAACCAATTTAAGAACATCCTAAGGAAATTTCCAATCATCTCCAAGAATCAATTAAAAGCTAGAGAGGGAGGTTTACTAGCTTAACCTAGATTAGCATCATTGTGCCAGATTCCATTGAGAGGTTAAATACTTGATACCATGGCTTCATAAGGAGCAATGATTCCCCTATAACTAAATTTATTAATTGAGAATAAGATCTATATCCTTAGTTGGTCCAAACATAGTATAAAAGAATCATATGCACAAGGGTAAGTCTATATCTTACTCTCCATGTGGGGTCACTAGTTGGTTTTAATGTAAATGTGCAGTTTAGATACACTAGGCCATGGGTAGTTGAATCTAGCTAGACTAAACCTTTTTTAGATAAATGACATTCATCTTCCAATACTTCTTCAACAAAAACTAAAACAAAGGATTTTTAAGAGCATTCAAGCAGTTTAATTCATCCTTGGCACTAACATGCAAGATTTTTGTGACTGGTAGTTGCATACTTGTATGCTTCAATGAATCAAATACATTTATACCAACACCATAATTTGAATTGTTCATACCAATCCCCTTTTTCTTGTAAATATTTGAAGAACATAAAGAACAACATTAATAAATAATAGTTTTGATTAGAGGTAAAAGACGAGTTTTGAAGGGGCCCGGAACCCTTTACAAAAAAGAACAGCTGATATAAAAAGGAAACAACATTAAACAACCATCAACCCAACGTCAACAAACCACCAACCAAAAAACAACCAAAAAGAAGGAAAACAACCATCACCACTACATATTGTTCATAATTTCAACAACTTCCATCTCACTAGCAGCAAGCTTCTACCCCTTAACCCCAGTATCAGAAACCTCAATACCCGAGGCCCCAGCCTAGTTTTTCATTCTATTTCTAGTCCTAACCCTAGGCCCACCATTTTTACCTCACTACTCAAAACAAAACCTTTAGTTCACCCTTATCAGCAGCATAATCCTCAACCATCAACTTACCCTCAACAACATTAACATCAACAGACACATTTTCCTCTCTCTTTTTACCAATAGTCACAAGGGAAATAGCCTTCGCAGAGTCTAAAATAGTCATGAATTTAGGGGCTTCTCCACTTTTCATAACAACATTCCATATCTTATCAATTTTCTCCTCAAGGGATAACATTCTTCCCTCCATACTCTATTTCAGATTGACGGTTTCCTTCGCCACAGTATTAGCAACAGTATTGAGGCCATCCATTAAATTATCAATTTGGCTTTGGACCGAAGGGTCCTTAGCCTTGCTAGCAACACCTCTAATACGAATATTGGTTCTATTGATCTCATGAAAGAACCATTTAAAAAGTTTTAAAAGCACATTAACACTATCACGGGCCGGGCCCAACACATCAAAAAGATCCTCCCTACCAAAGTTTTCAATACATTTTCCCATAGTAACATCCTCTTCGGAGGAACTCACATGAACCTTTTCAACAGAAGCTTCCTTACCTTTACCAATAGGGACATGAGACTTCATCTTACGAATGGAATTGGTGATTTGCTCCGTAATAGCCTGCCTCTTCTGAATCCTATCCGCATTCACTTTACTGGTTCCCATAGCCTGTTCACCACCCACAGCTCTAACCATCTCTTGCTTTGACAATCCAATGACTACGCTCAGAACATCCTTATCATGGACACCACCAGCCAGGGAGAGAGGGAAACCCTTCTCCAGGAGTTGACTAGCTTTCAAAACCCTTCTCTTTCGACTCCCCTCCTTAGGTTCCTACACAAATCTAGTTGTTGGGGGAGGAGAAGAAGCTTCCCCATAAAGATCATTTTTATCCCCACCCCCCTTAGAAGGAACAATCGCCTCCACTTCATCACTACAAGTCATATATCCTGCCTTCTCATCCATCTTCCTTTTCTCATATTTGCCTTGAATAGGGGAAATGGGGCCCTCCTCCAAAGAGGCCCCAAAAAGATAACTAATAATCACAAATATTATATTAAATAATAATTAAATTAAAATATTTAACATAATTACAAATTAAAAACTAAAAACTTAGATTATTATCAAGAGAAATAATAGCTAAAACCTAAGAAAAGCCTAATTTAAACTCTATCCAAATCGAACTTAAAATCTATCCAAACCAAATTTAAATTCTATCAAATTAAGAACCCATTAACTATCTAAAACATGAAATATCCCATTAAAATTAATTTAAT
>VDFB02232841.1:0-11451 GCA_007258455.2 Sequoia sempervirens
GGATAAGTGGTTTTGAAAGTTTTGATCATAAACTTGTGTACATGTACGAGTGATATATACACATTTGTATATGTATATGAGTTGTATTAAATTTCTGAGCAGTAGTGACTGCCGATTGTAAAGGGTTGGAATCAATAAAAGATACAGGTTCATGGAGTGGTTTTTCTCCCTATGACAAAATCATGAGATTTTGGAGGGTTTTCCACTCGGCACAAATTTGGTGTTTCTTCATGTTTGTGAGTTTCATTTCTTTATGCTTATGATGAATGCTTACACTTCTCCTGCATAAATTGTAAATATTTTGTTTTACATTGCTTATTGCAAAAATTTGTAAGGAGTTTTCAAATAAAACAATAAGGTTCTGATTCACCCCCCCTCTCAGAACCTTGACACTTCCAACAAGTGGTATCAGAGCGTAGGATTCCCTTTAGGAATTGATCCCTGGTTATTGGAAGTTATGGCACATTCTGAAGGAGCTTTCCTTAATAGGGCACCTTTATTTGATGGAAATGATTATGTTTTCTGGAAAGTTAAAATGGAAGCATTTATACATTCTCTAGATGTAAGGATGTGGGATGTAGTAACAACAAAATATACTGTTCCAGCGTCAGTTCCTACTGATGCTGATGAGAAACTAAAATTTGAATTAGATAAGAAGGCTAGATATGCTCTTCTTTGTGGTCTTACAAGAGATGTCTTTGCCAAAGTCATTTATTGCAAATCTGCAAATGATATATGGGTAAAACTTGAAACTATCTATCAAGGAGATGACAAGGTTAAAGAATCTAAACTGATTACTCTTAAAACTCAGTTTGACAATCTGAAAATGAGTGAGGATGAAACCATTGCTGCATATTTTTTAAGAGTTGAGGAAGTTGTGAATGCCAGGAAGGGTCTAGGTGAAGACATAGAAGAACATGATGTTGTTTCAAAGGTTATTAGGTCAGTTCTACCTAAATTTGAAACAAAAATTTCTACATTAGAAGAAAAGAAAAGTTTTTCAAAAATGACCTTACATCAACTTCAAGGAACTCTAACTGCATATGAAATGAGAATTAGCAATCAAGCTAGTTCTTCGTCAAAAGAATCAGCCTTTAAGGTTGAAAAGAATGATGAGAGTGATTCAGATCTAATTGATGCTTTAGAAGCATTATTGGTTAAAAGAATGGCAAAGAAATATAAAAGAAAACCTAAATGCTTCAGCTGTGGTCAATTAGGACATTTTGCTACTAGATGCCCAAATATTGAACTTGATGATTGTGATGAGAAATCTGAGAAGTTTTCTAGAAAGAAGCCTTGGAATCAGAATAAAAGGTTTAAGGATTTCAAAAAGAAAAGTCTTTTTTCAAAAGAAGATCCAAATGAAGAATCCAGTGATGTAGATGAAGAAGGGGAAAAATTGTTTATGGCTGAAATAATACATACTCCTAAATTTGAATCAAATGAGCCTGAATCCTCATCTGATTTAGAAATAGAAGTAGATCTTGAAGAAGAACTTCTAAAATCCCTGCAAGAAATTAAAAGGTTAAAAAAATCAGTTGCAAATCATGAGACTGAAAATCAAAAACTTCAAGATGAGTTAATAAAAGCAAATTCAATTATAGAAAGTCAAAAAAATTTACTTGAAGAAAAGGATAAAAAACTGAATATCTTGCAATGTTCATCTGAAGAATCTACTAGTCAGAAAACAAAGTTGTTTTTCAATGGATATTGTTTCAACTGTAATATTTTTGGGCACAAAGCAATCTTTTGTAAAAATAGCACTAGTCAAGGCAAAAGAAAAGTTATTAGGTGCTTCAAATGTTTTTACTATGGTCACTATGCAAATCAGTGTAAATTAAATCTGAGACCTAAACAGATATGGAAACAAGTAAATACAAATGAAAAGTCCTTAATTGTTGAAACAGTCTTATTTGCTCAAAAATCTGCAACATGGGTGTTGGATAGTGGCTGTTCTCATCATATGACTGGATGCAAGAACAAATTCAAAACTTTAGAAAACTTTGATGGAGGATTTGTACGTTTTGGTGATAACTCAAGAGCTTATATAACAGGAAAAGGCTCAATAATCTTAAATAATGATACACCAATACATGATGTGTACTTTGTTGAAGGGTTGAAACATAACCTTTTAAGTGTCAGTCAGATATGTGATAATGGATATTCTATCTCTTTCAATGCAAAAGAATGCCATATTAAAAATGGGAAAGATAGAGTCATTGCCAGTGGGTTACGAACAAATGGTAATATGTATAATCTGATAGATTCAACTATTCAAGAAACATCATTGGTCAATACCTGCTTTATGAGTCAAGTGGAAGAAAATTGGCTATGGCACAAAAGACTGGGACATTTGAACTTTGATAATCTTGCTAGAATCAACAATAACAAAAAGGTCAGGGGACTACCACAAATAACTAAACCTGCATCTGTTTGTGAAGAGTGTATAAAAGGTAAGCAAACAAGAGTTTCTTTTAAAACAAAAGAATATCTGTCAAATAGACCACTTGAACTAGTACATACTGATTTATGTGGTCCAACCAAAACAACCTCTTTAAATGATGACAGATATTTCATGCTGTTTGTAGATGATTATTCAAGAATGGTTTGGGTAACATTTCTGAAACATAAATCAGAAGCCTTTGAACGTTTCAAAATTTTTAGGAAGATGGTGGAAAGAGAAACTGATTTAAAATTGAAATGCTTAAGATCAGATAGACGAGGAGAGTTTACTTCTCAAGAATTTATTGAGTATTGTGAAAAACGAGGTATAAAAAGACAATACTCTACTGCTAGGACACCACAACAAAATGGGGTTGTAGAGAGAAAAAATAGAACTGTCAAGGAAATGGCCAGGACCATGTTAAATGAAGCAAAGCTGCCTGACAAGTTCTGGAAAGAAGCTGTTCATACAGCTGTCTATATTTTAAATAGAGCACAAATCAGAATTAGGACAGCTTATACACCATATGAATTATGGTATGGGAAAATAGCAAATGTTAAGAACTTTAAAATATTTGGTTGCAAATTTTTTATCAGAAAGAATGATGATTCTCTAGAAAACTTTAACTCAAGATCTGATGAAGGGATTTTTCTTGGGTACTCTACACATAGCAAAGCATATAAATGCTATAATAAAAGGCTGAACAAAATTGTAGAAGCTATAAATGTTATGTTTGATGAAACATCTGTATGCTGTAATGACAAAGAAGAATATGAAAGTTTATCTTTTCAAGAATCAGAAAGTTTTCATAATGAAAATTGTGAACAAGATAAAGTTGAAATTGATGATGAAGATGAACTTGCGGGAAAAATAGAATCAGAAAATTGTTCCGATTCTAAAATCACTAGTGATGGATCAAAGTTAAAAACATCTTCTAGAATAATAGCTAAGAGACATCCTGAGTCTCAAGTTATTGGTGATATTGATAAAGGAATTTTAACTAGAAGAAAAGCCAAAATAGGAGAACAAGTAAATATTGCTGAACAATTTTGTTTGATAGCAGATTTTGAACCAAAGAATGTAACTGAAGCTCTATCAAATCCTAGTTGGAAAAATGCTATGCTAGATGAAATAAATCAGATAGAGAAAAACAAGACTTGGGAACTTGTTCCCAGACCTGATGGTAAAAATATTATTGGTGGAAAATGGATATTTCGCAATAAACTAAATGAGGAAGGTGTAGTGATCATAAATAAAGCCAGATTTGTTTGCAAAGGATATGCACAACAAGAAGGAGTTGATTTTGGTGAAACCTTTGCACCAGTTGCAAGGATGGAGTTAATCAGAATCTTTCTTGCATATGCCACTCATAAAAATTTCACTGTTTACCAAATGGATGTCAAAACTGCTTTCCTAAATGGATATCTTGAGGAGGAAGTTTATATGGAACAGCCAGAAGGTTTCAAATCTTCTGACAAGCCTGATTATGTTCTTCATCTCAAAAAGGCCTTATATGGTTTAAAACAAGCTCCTCGAGCTTGGTATTCCAGATTAGATAAACATCTAATTGCAAATGGATTCATTAAAGGAAATGTGGATAGCACTTTCTATACAAAAATGGACAATGAAAATTTATTGGCTGTTGAAATATATGTAGATGATATTATTTTTGGTTCTACTAATGATCATTTAGCACAAACTTTTTTAGGAATCATGGAGTCAAAATTTGAAATGTCTATGTTAGGACCTTTGACATTTTTCTTGGGAATTCAAGTCTCTCAGCTTGAACATGGTTTGTTTATCTCTCAACTGAAATATGCTAAGGAGATGCTTAAAAGGTTTCAAATGGATACTTGTAATCCAGTTGGTACACCAATGGAAACTGGATGTAAGTTGGTGAAAATTGATGAATCTCCTCTTGTTGATCAAAGAGAGTATCGATCTATGATAGGAAGTCTTTTATATCTTACTGCTTCTAGACCAGATATAATGCACTCTGTATGTCAAGTTGCTAGATATCAAGCAGCTCCTCGTCAATCTCATCTCAATGCTGTTCATCATATCTTTAAATATTTACAAGGTACTTTGGATTATGGTTTGTGGTATCCAAAAAATGATGATTTTGCTCTTATAGGTTATACAGATGCTGATTGGGGTGGATGTAAAGATGATCAACGAAGTACTAGTGGTGCTGCATTTTTCTTAGGTGATCGGTTAGTTGCTTGGCACAGTAAAAAACAAGAATGTGTCACTATTTCTACTACTGAGTTTGAAATTATTGCTGCAACAGCATGTTGTACTCAGTTAATTTGGATGTCTTTTCAGCTTTTAGATTTGGGTATTCATGTTCAAAAACCTCTAAAAATCCTTTGTGACAATACCAGTGCTATTCAAATTTCTAAAAATCCTGTTATGCATTCTAGAACTAAGCATGTTGCCATCAAATTTCAGTTTATTCGCGAACATGTGTCATCAAATGAGGTCATTCTTATTCATGTACCTTCTAAATTACAAGTTGCTGATATTTTTACCAAAGCTCTACCTAGAGAATTGTTTGAACAGTTCAGAACTCGATTGGGAGTCTTCTCTCAATCCATGCTAGAATAAGTTTTTTACTTTTCATATTCTGTGTTAGGTTTCTGCTTCTTTCATAGAAAACATTCATGAAAAGTAGATGGTTAGATTTTTGATGCATAAATTTTGGGGGAGTAATCAATTTCATCATCACAGTTTTGATTTGGCACAGGTTTGATCATCACAGTTTCACAGTTTTGTTTTGGCACAGGTTCATACAGGTTCAGTATTGGCACAGGTTCATACAGGTTCATACAGTATTGGCACAGGTTCATACAGGTTCAGTTTTGATTTGATCTTTTGGCACAGCAGTTTTGGTTTGTTCAGGTTTGGTTCTTGTATTTGGATGCTCTTGGTTCATAGGTTAATCATGTTTTCATGGTAAATCAGCTTGGCATTTCAGTTCATTATCTTGTTTATAATCAACATGGTATTTCAGTTCATTTTATGAAATGGTGAAAATTTTTGCATCAAAAATGGGGGAGATTGTTAACTATTTAAATTATCTGTAATCCGTTCTGTTGGCAAACACGTGGCAGATCCGTTATCTGTTTTGTTGGAAAAATATTTTACATGTGGCATGTTTGACGTGGCATGGAATATATGATGGAATTTTTTTAAAGCGAGAAAAATTGAAAAGGTTTAATAATGTTGTCGGCAGTTTTAATTGAGACCACCGTAAACTGACAAGTCTGGATGCATTATTGATTATTGTCAGTCCTTTCTCGCCAAGTATTGACTTTGCATGGCGGACTCCAAATTTTGATTAAAATTGGTTAAGGTTGTGGGTATCGGTTTAATCTGAGCAAAACGGTTCTTTGTTGCATTTTGAATTCATTCTGCAAACAGGAATTAATTTGATGGGCGAAACAGGAAAATTGTTTGGTAGATACAGGCAGGTTCATTGCTTGTTTTTTCTTTCAAATGAAGTTTCAGGTCTTTACATTTATCTTTCTCATAACGAATAAAAGTTTTCTTATATGTTCGTTTTGCTCATGTATGAGGATCTGGGGCGTATTAAAGAAGGAAGAAACTTCCTAAGGCCGGACAGAATCTTGTGTTTCAGGTATGAGGTTTTTTGGGCAGAATCTTAAACTTCACAGGTATGAAGGTTTACATTTTTGTTCACTTCTAAAGAGGGTCTCAAACCCGAAATATGGCTATGTAGTCTTTAGAAGTTTGAATAATTTTTTTTTGGGGGTTTTAAACCCAGGGTATTATATACATTTTATTGATGGTTCAAATCAAAAGGAAATGTGTAAACGTTTCTTTGTCAGTTGCAAAGAAAATTTTTGTTATGGAAACCGTCTTCGAATATCTCAAAAATGAAGCTTAATGATTATCAGTTTTTGACTGAAACAAATTCGTAATCTGAAACTATTTTTTTCGTAAAGCATTTTAAGAGGAAGTTTGTTGAACAGATTCTAACTGGTTCAGTTAGAAATATGTAACTGTTCTGATTCGAAGTTCATATATAACACTTGTAATCTTTAGATGCATGTATGTGTGTGTGTAAAAACATATATATATATATATATATATATATATATATATATGTATATATATATATATATATATATACTCTTCTTGCTATATATATATATATATATATATATATATATATATATATATGTATCTGAGGATAAGAAGCTTGAAAGTTTTGATCATAAACTTGTATACAGATATGAGTGATATATACACATTTGTATATGTATATGAGTTGTAATAAATTTCTGAGCAGTAGTTACTGCCAATTGTAAAGGGTTGGAATCAATAAAAGATACAGGTTCATGGAGTGGTTTTTCTCCCTATGACAAAATCGTGAGGTTTTGGAGGGTTTTCCACTCGGCACAATTTGGGTGTCTCTCCATTTTTGTGAGTTCCATTATTTTATGCTTATGATGAATGCTTACATTTCTTCTACATAGATTGTATATATTATATTTATACATTTCTTATTACAAAATTTGTAAGGACTTTTCAAAATAAAGCGGTAAAGGTTGATTCACCTCTCAGGAACCTTGACACTTCCAACAAAGATTATTTACTTCTGAGGGGATGTGACAAAAACTTTTTAATTTGTGAATAAGGTGTGCTAGCCATGTATTCAAATGCAATGAATTTAGAAAACCATCTAAATTAAACAATCCTACTCAAATAAAATATCTTACTCTCATTTTATAATACCAAACAGTGAGAAAATTGGAAAATAACAATAGTATCAGTATAAGCATGCAATGTATAAATTTGAATAATCCAATGAAAGGTACATGTGATTAACCATTAAACTTGAATTAGAACATGGATAGACTAAACATAAAAAGAATTGGTAAAATTATAAACAAAAACACATAACATTAGATGTAAGTGGAGAAAATCATAAACACAAACACATAACATCATACTTTTAAGTTATAATGTTTATTTTGAAGATTAAATACGAATCTACCATGGACATTAAGAAATATTTTTCTTGATTAGATGAAAAAGAGAGTTCAATATTGTAGCCCTAACATAGATAAATGGTGTATCTCTCTCTTCTTTTATCATTCTATGTTTTTAGTTCTCTTCTAATTATTAATAAATTTTATCATAATCTTACATCAATATTAGTCTCTAAATACAAAGTTATAGAAAGGAATTATGTCTACAACTTCATTAAAAAGATTATCATATACCATAATAATCTTCCATTTTCATTACTTGATAACATATAGTAGTTCTACTCCTTACTCTATACACCCCAACTATAATATTGATATAAATAATCATCTATATGTAATCTAAACTTCTTTATCAACTCTTATGAAAACAATTTTCTTGAATATGAATCAATTCTTACTTTACTTAAATAGCTTTAATTGTGAAGACCTCCTTCAACAAAGTGTAAGCTATTCTTGCATTCATGTGTAAACTACCTCTAATCTCTTTTCCCCTACCGTGGTCATCATACCCTCGTTAGACTTACTTTATTTTAATTTTTTGAGACATAACTTTTAGCATTGAAATAACTAATCAATTTATAGACAATCAATCATTTTTTTATAATTAATTTTAAAAAAAAAAATAAGAGCATGCTTATTATTACTAAACTTCTTTCTAAGTAAACTTCTTTGTAAGAAAAATTTAAATAATTAAATAATTTTAATGATTCGATTATTTTCTAAAGCCATATTCTTCTATTAATTAAATAAATTTCATTATTTAATTAATTCATCTGTTTTTTTATATCTTCCCTTTGATTAAAATAAAGTAATATTTATTTAATTACGTTACTAATTTTCCTTTCTCTCTGTAATTAAATAAATTAATACTTATTTAATTATTTATTTTCCATTTTCCTTCTATAATTAAATATTTATTTTAATTATTTAATTATTTTCTTCTACAATGAAATAAAGCTTACTTATTTAATTATTTTCTAGTTTTCTTTCCACTATTAAATAATTATTTTATTTATTTAATTTTTAATTAAATAATTGTTTCCAAATAATTTTAATTATAGTCAATTTTTCCCTCTTTGCTATAATTAAATAATTGCTTTTATTATTTATTTTTTCTCCATTCCTCCTAAATTAAATAATTTTATAATTATTTAATTTACTTCAACCTCTTTTTTTGTGTCAATCTCCACCCTTATCCCAATTAACCTCCACCTTTGATAAGGTTTTATTACCTTTCAATCTCCATCATCCATCGTTAAAAAGACCATACTTTGCCCTAACCCTATTTCCTTGCTTCTCCAAGCAATCTCACCCATTGATCATCATCATTTAATCTTGGCCCTTCATTCAAATTTGGTTTTCTATAAAAGAGACCTATCCCTTTCATTTCAAGACTACAACCACTATCTTTGATACTTTCCTATATCGCGAACATTAAGCTTATTATTCTTGAATACTAAAAATCTAAGGGGAAGCAAGCATATAAAGCAGAATGGAAAAGAGCTATGAAGGTATTCAACCATGGCATAGGAATTATGGTAATATTACTTTATTGTTTGTGTTTCTATGTTCATTTGTACTTCATTGTTGGATTAGTGTCATTATTTGAGTTTTAGGTAGTTGGTAGTTGATAGTGTTGATTCATTCTTTACACCTTGATTTTGGCTTTAGCAAAATTTACCACAAGCAATTCATTGTTCAAAAATTCACCCCCAACAATTCACCATGGAAAAATTCACCACCATCACAAATTCACCTTATGGAAAATTCACGACAAGCAATTCATGGCGGTGAATTTTCACAATTTTACCCTATTCTATATAAACAATAGAAAAAAATAAAGGGGAAAATTCAAGGCTAGCAATTCTATGTTCATTTGTACTTCATTGTTGGATTAGCATCACTATTTGAGTTTTATGTAGTTGGTAGTTCATAGTGTTGATTCATGCTTTACACCTTGATTTTGGCTTTAGGAAAATTCACCACCAGCAATTCACCACCAAGACAAATTCACCTTATGGAAAATTCACCAGCAGCAATTCATGGCAGTGAATTTTCCCATGGTGAATTGTTGATGGTGAATTTTGCTGCGGTGAATTTGCCTGAAGCCCTTGATTTTACCCTATTCTATATAAACAATAAAAATAAATAAAGGAGAAAAATATTTTTTTATAAAAATTATAACTATTAAAGAGCGGATTGAGTGGAATTCTCAAAGTTGCATTCAATTTATAGAAAAAATATAAAAGCAAGATTAAAAACAGACTTTTAATAGATTTAGATACGAAAAAGATTTCTGTCATGAACATTTTAGCATAATAATAATATACACAACTATGTAGTCAATATAATATCTGAAAAGTCAGTAGGGAAGATATGATTAGGAACAGCTTAATTCTTTATTTTTTATTGGTTTCTTTGATACTACAATGGAAGGAAAAAGAAGCGTTGCTCAGAAATTTCCAACAATTCTCAGGAACTTCACCCTAGATCACCTCAAATTATAGCACTCCCTTTTTCCTGATTCCAATCTTGTCTTCGATTCGACTAGGATTTCATTCACCCTAGATGCTCACATTCTCCCGATTATGGGCGTCCACATCTTTTTTGTTTGTAAGGTGTGGTTTGGCTTAGGGTTTTCTAGGTTCCCCGACTTCTTAAGAGACCAACTCTTGGTACTCTGGAAGAATCCCAGTTGCTCCAGAAAACTCAGCAAACATGAGTGTGTACTCTACAAAACTCATCAAAAGCATATCGGTATCTGATTGTATCAGGAATGTCCTAGCCAAGGAACCAATCATGTGAGAGGATATATCCATCTATAAAACCAAGCTATTTGTCACTTATCAACACAATCTTTTAAAATTTTAGTTTGGTCTTTAAAGTACAAAATCCAGTATGATGACACAAAACTGTGAAGAAATATGATGTACAATCTACAAGGTTTGTGAGGAAGAATGTAATAAGTTTAATAATTCAGATGGTCTGATCTCTACTAATCACTCTATGTGAGCATAGTTCTAGCAGCCATTGCATTTACCACATTAGCAGTAGCTGGTATCAATTTGATAGTAAGAAATTATGTGAAATAAATTGTCACAAAGTATTTGTGGAAAATAAAATAACTAATTTTCTTTTATTTCATCCACCAAATAAATGCAAAATTCATTTCATAGTTCAAACTATCTCTATGTGAAAAAACAAATAGGGCTCTGACACTGGTATTAGAGTAATACCATATATGAAAACAACCACTGATAAAATCAAGAGGCAATATCTTCATTTAACAGACAACAATAGAATTGTTTCAGAATATATTAAGACAAGAGTGGCTTATTAAATTTTGAAAATGGGAATCCAAGCAGTCATGACTACCTTATAAATTCACATTTTGAAGGTAAGCTGGCCTTCGTTTCCACCCAAATTCCAGATCCAGAAGTGTGTTTCTTACACATTCTTCTTCCCCAAAGGTTGGAACCCAGGATTCCATTGATTTCTCAAATTTGTTTAGTTCCTTGCAGAGCTCATTTGAAACTGAGATTCCTATGAAAAGGAAAGAAGAGAATGAGGTTTAAGAAAGAATCTAAATTTTCTTTTACAGATAGGTCCTTAACAAGAATAAAAGGAATGGTCAAAGATCTTTTCTTGGGTGTGAAGTTAGCTTGCATAAACCGCAGTCTTACTAAAGATAGTGATTGTAGCGGTGATTTTGAATGATGGGTATGGTGATGAAATGGAGAGAGGAGAGTTTTGTAGAGGTGAACACAATGATAATGAATCAGTGAATATAGAAGCTAAGGTTTTCATAGCAAACTTTCACCGTCACCTTGCCCGGACGACAAACTTTTGTGCTGGAATACCAGGAAATGCTGGACAGGGGCCTTGCATAACTCTCTTTCATTCTCATTTGGTATTCTACATAGAGATAGAAGAATACCAGAATACCAAATGAGAATGAAAGAGAGTTATGCAAGGCCCCTGTCCAGCATT